>CP092867.1:23201168-23494114 GCA_030710605.1 Cordylochernes scorpioides
GATCCGAGTCCGCTAATTTGCCGAGACGGTCAATAGATGACGTATAGTTTTGACGGCAATTTCGAGCCTAGTATAATTGTAATTATATTTTCGTCTCTTTATATAGATGAAAAAACAGACCTGTTTCTCTTTGGAATTGACCTAGTGAATGTTTGATCAAACAATATTATTCCCACTTATTGTAATCATCGTTATTAATCATCATCAATACTACATCATTGATAATTAGAAATATAGATGGAAAATTGCTTGTCCTGGAGCGTCGGGGAGTAGGCGGCGCTGGTTCAGCAGGCTGAGGCGCAGTGGAGCGACGGGGCGAAGTTTGGGCCGTGGGACCATTACTTGATAAAGTGTTCCCAGTGTGATAGTTTGCATATTGACGAGACCGGGAGACAGGATAGGATTGACGAACAACACAGAAACATAAGAAATACATACAAAAAAATTACTTATAGTATACATCACATTGTTATTCTTTGAAAAAATATTATACTTAAAAAAAAAAAAATGAGCCGGACGTGATTCGAACACGCAACCTTCTGATCTGGAGTCAGACGCGCTACCGTTGCGCCACCAGCCCATGTTGTATAGCTTGCCTTGTTGTTACTAGAAATATATATTAAGACATATGTAAGTTGAAAATTATTAATTTCTTTATTTTTTTATTTCAGTATTTATAAATTTGAGCGTGTTCTAACCAAAATATAATATTCATATTTTTGGGAATAACTGAATATATAAGCTTTTTATCCATTTTAAAAAATTTTAAATTATATTGATAGAGAAAAAGCTGACAATATTGATAATTTGTAACAGACATCCCTATATATATAAAAGTTAGTGTATGTATGTATCTATGTATGTATGTTTCTCGGCTATACACGTCCACAATACGTAATTAATCTGGCCGAAATTTTTAACAGTATATAGAGTAGAATCTGGAAAAACTTATAGTGAAAATTTTCAGGTCTCTATCCCGAATATTCGTAGAGTTATTTCGCTCGCGAGCAGCGCCTCTAGCGGTGAAGATGGGAGGTAATATCAGCTGACTTAATGTATATGTAAAGTTTGGAGCGGGACGTTTTACATGAATGACATCCACGGTGCCAATTTATAATTGTAACGAATAGTATTTGAATAAAATCATTTAATCGGGTAAAACCCGGGCGTTGCCTGGGGTCATTCAGCTAATTACATATAAAAACAAATAATATAGACAATGACAATTTAAAAAATGTTATTGATTATTTTAATCAAATTTTACAAAGGTGTAAAAATAAAAGAGTAAAAGGGCATATAAAGTGTAGGGGAATATATATATAGTTGTGTACAAATGTTTTCAGCAAGGAAGGCTTCCCCACCTTGAGAGAGTCCTCCTCCAGACAAGGTCTTCTTGTACACTCCTCAGTTCCACGCCGAGGAAGTACCTATAGATGCGCGTCTTGGCAGACGCCAGGATGGCCAGGGCGTCATCGTCTAGGCCATGCCAGAAATAATATAGAGCTCTTATCTTAAACATAGTTACATATCATGGTGTATAACCTCATAGATTGAGAGAGATATACAACAGACTGCGGTAACAACATGCGGTGTAACAACAACCTAACATCATCTACGACCGCTCAACTAACCAACAAGTACTGTAAAAGACATTCCTAGCAGACGACCCGCGGCAACGCGGGTAGCGGAAGCCCCGTATCCCCCCAACGGTCGCAGCGACCAATCAGATGTCGAGCCTACAGAAGACGAGTGGCAACGGAATATCAGTTTTCTTCAAAAACCCTCCTAACATAGGCCATAGACTTAGAAACTCCATTAGTAAAAGCTCCCCTCACGATCCACTCCTTCAAATCGTCTCCATATATTCTGTAAGATGCAACAACTGCAGTGCCACATACGTAGGAGAAACCGGCCACTCCATCTCCATCCGCTTAAGAGAACACCAAAGATGCATCAACAATAAAGACACCAGGTCCTTAATATTCTTGAAAAGCTGCCTGTCGAAGGACGTCAAAGTCCTAAAGCTTGCCGAATTTACAACTGTAATAGAAGAAACTCGTCGCGTTAACTTTTGTTTCTTCTTCAAATGTTCTATTCTTCTATTAGTATATTTTGCTTAATTGTATTTATATGAAGCATTAGCACGCTATCTGTTATAAAAATTCGAAACTATAGACGCGTATGATTCTTTCTTCTTCTTTCTTATCTTCACTCAATCATATTAGGGTATCAAGTTGTGACCCATGATGGTGTCTGTTGACAACCATCATGACTGGGTGAAGTAGAATGCGTCTGCCTTTATCATTAAGACTGGGAGAACTACTCAGTAGCATGCCTACTTAGCTCCAAAAGAAATGGCCGCCTCTGACATGAGGAACAGACGCCATGTGCAGCCGCTCCTAACATGGAGTACAAATACTGCTCATCCTGTATCCTTGGATTAGGAGACCTTACAGTGTACTATCAGCCGGGCCAGCTGAGTCCAGGTTTTTTAGCAAGCTTGTTACTGCTCCCCCTCCTCCTTTTTCATCCGGGCTTGGGACCGGCAAAGGCGGAGTTGTATGATTCTTTTAAAAATAAAATCATTTCTACTGCACTTACTGCAATGAAAAAATAATAATGGTAGGGCCCTAGCTCATCAGTGGTGAACCCTCTCAGCGGTTTCACCAGTTTAACATTAATTTTTACATTGCAGTAAGGGCAGTAGAAATTGTTTTATTTTTAAAAAGAATCATAAGCGTCTATAACAGTTTCGAATTATATTTTTAAATAAATAAAGTTTATCGCCTGCACACACACACAATATGAGTTAGATTATTTTACCAAGAGCCGACGACCATAGGAAGTTAACAGTGTACCTATACCTCACTACAGGAACCTGGATTAGATAAAGAGAGAAGATAAATTACCTGTGTCTTCTGATGCGACAAACGTCTTCTGGTAAAAGTTGAAGCTACCTGTGAAGTCTGGTAAACGTTTCACAAAACATTGATGCGAAGTTCAGTATAGGAATTTCGCAGTAATGATTCGTTTGTAAACTGTTGCAAGGATTTTAGTCAGATCACTAAATAGCAGAAAAGAGAAGGTAAAAATCTCCTTTAAACTAACTTTATTTAAACATGTTAAGGGGACAGAGGAAAAGACCAAACTGGTCAGAAGACCACGCTGAGTGCTAATTCTTTGTCGCCAGGTGGCGCCGCTGGTAGAAGAGAAGGGGCCTTTGTTTGTCTGCAGTCCCCTTTTATGAACGTTTGGGAATCTATTATTTAAACAGACTTACTATACACAGTACTATTTTTATATTTATACATTTGTAATTACACTCAAAGACAAAACATAAGGAAGTTGTACCTTTTAACACGTATATCGGAATTCAGACAATAACTCTGAAAGATATTACAGTGACCTTTATTGAAGATACACGAGATAACCAAGTATGAACAAAATTCTCTATGTCTCCTTCAAATAAACAGACGACTGGCAACATTAAAGACTTTTCACTTTCTTAAGTTTTGTCTATAAGTGTGAATGACAAACAAACACTTCGAAGTTATCAAAATTTTAACCTTTGGTTTCTGATTTAAAGATTCAACAACAGCCTACAGGTCCGACTAATGTCCAGTGGCCACATGTTTCTTCGTGCATACGTCAAGGTTAGCGTATCACTGAAAAGGCGAGTGTGGAATCAGCCGAGTCTTCGCTTTCCTCATCCAAATGGACCACGGCATTCGGAGATTCTATTAATCTCCTCCGAGTCTTTGTAGAGATTACAAGACAGAGAAAATGTTGAACAGGAAATATATATGATACAAGAAAAGAAAAATAATATGTTTATGTACATATGATATATATTGTTACGACTCTTCTCAGCCGTCGATGTTTGCGTGCAATGTTTCTGAGAAGACAATGTGGGTTCGTTTTGGATACAGCTTAGTACTATAGATTTATTACCAGAGCTTTAAAAGGGATATTAATAACTATACATAGGAGATTGACTTGCCTTCATTGCCGCCCCAGGTAGGTTCCTCCTCGTCCTTCTTTACTCCGTCCTCCTCTTGTTGATCCACGCTGTCCCGGAGCCCACTTCCTCGTAGCCAACTTGCCGCGTCTGTTGTCACCGCCGTTCTCCTTGCTGCAGGTCCCGTTGTCACCAGACAGACTTCTCCCCCCAGACTGCCAGGTTTTCTCGGTGCACAAACCCCCGGCAGGCCGGCCGCTCTCTCCGCTCCTTCCTTGACTACGGCACCAGCTGGACTCCCTGTCTGCCGCCCCCCTCCTCTGGAATTTGTCAATCAACACTTCCTTGGAGGGGCCCCTGCATACCTTCTTCTCTTGGCTTGCCCACTTCTTCTTTTCTACTTATTTGCTGCACCGCTTCAATATATATAAATAATAATGTATTGATCCAAGATAAGTATTTTTTTTTTAGTTTGTCGTAAATTGTTAAATGTGTTGTTAATCAGAATGCCGTTAAGTAGGGATTATAATCCCCAGAGAAAAATGAATGGCGAAGATAAGGGTTGTCTGGCAGGTATTCATAGTTCTTAAAATTAAAGATTAAATAAAAAATAATTTCTAACGCTTTGCCAAGAAAGTGATCTGACTGAAATCCTTGCAACAGCTTACAAACGAATCATCACTGCGAAATTCCTATACTGAACTTCGCATCAATGCTTTGTGAAACGTTTACCAGGCTTCACAGGTAGTTTCAACTTTTACCAGAAGACGTTTGTCGCATCAGAAGACACAGGTAATTTATCTTCTCTCTTTATCTAATCCAGGTTCCTGTAGTGAGGTATAGGTACACTGTTAACTTCCTATGGTCGTCGGCTCTTGGTAAAATAATCTAACTTATATATTGTGTGTGTGTAGGCGAGATAAACTTTATTTATTTAAAAATATAATTCGAAACTATTTTTATTTGTTCTGACGAGGACAAAAGTCGAAACGTCTAGACAATAAAAAGATTTATACTGGCCGAAGTATCTTTAATTTTGAGAACTAAGAAAAATTGTGTAATCTCATATGTATCATTTATTTTATAATAAGTAAAAATAATTCAAAAAATTAGTCAAAGTCACTGTTATATCTTACATAGAGTTATTGTCTGAATCCTGATATACATGCTAAAAGGTACAAATTCTTTAATTATGAAACAAAGAGAACTAAATTTTCTTTATAAAAACTTAAAAAAAGAAGGAAAATGAACAATATATAACAAGTTATTATCCAATTTTCTGAACAAAAAGGTCTCGCCAATTTTTTTTATTTATTAACATTTTTTCCCTTCAAAATATTAGGTAAATTTCATTTCAACATATCTAATTTTGAAATTTCCGAAGAACAATAAGGTATTCCATAAATTTATTCTAAAATTGTATTTCTTAAGGTCGGAGAAATATCGTCTTTTGTCCCAGAAAGACTTGAGCGCTCCATATTATAAGAGCTAACCTTGAAAAGAAAAAAAAAAAGAAATAAATGACTTCCCGTTAAGAAAATTGCAGCAATAGCAACTGAGAAAGGAAATTAATGGTTACATGAAATAAAAATGTCACATATATATAATATACAATCAAAAAGAATGGATAAGGAAAAGGTTTGATTGAACAATGGAACTAAATTGTTTAAAATTTTCTGTATTTCTGTGTGTTATATTTAAAAGGATCTTTACGATGTTTCCCTTATATATATATTTTAGTCTGGACCAGACTGCTTTTCAATGTTCTAATACTGTATTGGATCATTCTGCTTATATATGCTACACTGAAGGGTAGAATTTTAGAAATTGTATTCAGACAAACCACGGGCCCCTAGGACAGTTTTATATGTAAAAGAAACATGCTTTTTTTTTTTTGCTTATCCCTAGTACACGTGGTACAGGCCATGATAATCATGGTGGGTAGTTAGCGACTGCTTTTTACTGTAAGCGCACCACATGTCTACACATGTGAAAAACAGTTCGACTTTGCACTTACAAATGTGCCAGAGCCCCGTTTGGTTACTTGCACTCGCTGGTGGGGTTGGACTTTTGCAAGAATCGGGGGCCATTGGAGCATTTTTTTTTTAACAGAAAAAAGTGTCCAATGCAGGAATCGAACCCGGGTCGAAGTGGTCGAAAACCAAACGGTTTAACCAACCTTCCACCGACCCCCCCAAGAAACATGCTAAATGGTGCAACTTCCTTAATTTTTGTCTCTCTTTCCATGAGTTTAAATAAGAGATTCATGAAATCCTTAGTATTGACCCAAAACGTTTTATTATTAAAATGTATAGGTCAGTTTTATAGAAACAAATATTAATGGATTTTTTTTTGGGAAATAATCAATCCTTTTTTTAAAGGTTTTTTTTTTTTTTTAAGCTCTTCCGTCAAAGAATACGACACAAAAACTTTGCTTATCTCTTGACCTGAACAAGCTGCGCTGGCAGAGGCGCCATATTCATTGTACATAGTGTATATAATGCTAATTATCTTCGTTTTTAATAGTGCAGACTGCGCTTTGAATGTATTGACAAGATGTCAATAAAATTATTTTAATTGTCAAGTGTCTTGACCTGAACAGAATTTCCGCAGAGTTGGATATGGAAGAATCTTTTGGTTACATTTTCCTCCTGGACAAAAATTCCATTAAAATCATATCAACGTATTTAATGTAATAGCCCTATTATCTTCAGCACGTGAAGCTACAAAAACTCTAAGTGAAGAAGTAAATGGTAAAACGTGACTCTTTGTTTTTGTCAAGGATAAATATACCTTCTTTAAACAAAGAAAGAATATTAATTATATTCGACTTGCAATTTAACGATGAAATATTGTATTAAAGTATTTATTATTTTATTAATATATATATATATATTATCAATTCTGATATTTATATTCTGTTAAAAGGTAAACTTCCCTCATTACTTTTCTTCTTCTTTATCTCAAAGCCATGATAATTATTGTGGGTAGTTAGCGACTGCTTTTACTGTAAGCGCACCACATGTCTACACATGTGAAAAGCAGTTCGACTTTGCACTTACAAATGTGCCAGAGCACCGTTTGGTTACTTGCACTCGCTGGTGGGGTTTGACTTTTGCAAGAATCGGGGGCCATTCGAGCATTTTTTTTTTTTAACAGAAAAAAAGTGTCCATTGCGGGAATTGAACCCGGGTCGTAGTGGTCGAAAACCAAACGGTTTAACCAGCCTTCCACCGACCCCGATTACTTTTCTTGAATTTTATAAATTCTAATTTTTGTTCTTGACTTAAATGATTGCTGTGTCCTTACTCATTTTCTACTTGACTTTTGTTGAAGATGCTGGGTAAATTAGGGAAGAGACAAACTGAAGATTGCCAAGAAGACCTTGAGTTATTAAATGCTGTAATCTACATTTTCAGAGGCTGACTCTAGGATTCCACCGCCGTGTTAAAGTCAAGACTTTCATCCAAGATGAAGATGTTCATAAGACGATACGACATCAAAAACGCTTTTCACGCCGTAAGAAAAAAGATGTTGAATTACTATGGACAAAGTTCCAAGACTCGGAGGAAATCCTTGGTAGAAGCACGTCATATCCAATTTTTTAAAGTTAGAATTAGTTTTGAATAAAATTGACCATCTATTTTTCACCTGTCCCAGTCTTCAAATACCAAAGATTCCAGGTAGCTATCCTCT
The DNA here is from genome assembly GCA_030710605.1 of Cordylochernes scorpioides. Taxonomy (NCBI): domain Eukaryota; kingdom Metazoa; phylum Arthropoda; class Arachnida; order Pseudoscorpiones; family Chernetidae; genus Cordylochernes; species Cordylochernes scorpioides. The sequence continues at coordinate 23,208,823 of CP092867.1, forward strand.
TAAGAACCTTAAAACTACTAATCAAATAATCCCTGGGAAATCTTTAAAGAAGTAAACCAGCTTGACGCCACCTCGTGAATTAGACTTCCACTGACATTGTAAATAAAACCAAGAAGGTGACAGCCCGGGTAGTTGGTGACTTCTGTACGTGGCTCCAGGAACCTACTGGGTTAACTAACTAAATATAATGGACTTCCACTGACATTGTAAATAAAACCAAGAAGGTCACAGCCCGGGTAGTTGGTGACTTCTGTACGTGGCTCCAGGAACCTACTGGGTTAACTAACTAAATATAATGGACTTCCACTGACATTGTAAATAAAACCAAGAAGGTCACAGCCCGGGTAGTTGGTGACTTCTGTACGTGGCTCTAGGAACCTACTGGGTTAACTAACTGAATATAATGGACTTCCACTGACATTGTAAATAAAACCAAGAAGGTGACAGTCCGGGTAAGTTGGTGACTTCTGTACGTGGCTCCAGGAACCTACTGGGTTAACTAACTAAATATAATGGACTTCCACTGACATTGTAAATAAAACCAAGAAGGTCACAGCCCGTGTAGTTGGTGACTTCTGTACGTGGCTCCAGGAACCTACTGGGTTAACTAACTAAATATAATGGACTTCCACTGACAATGTAAATAAAACCAAGAAGGTCACAGCCCGTGTAGTTGGTGACTTCTGTACGTGGCTCCAGGAACCTACTGGGTTAACTAACTAAATATAATGGACTTCCACTGACATTGTAAATAAAACCAAGAAGGTCACAGCCCGTGTAGTTGGTGACTTCTGTACGTGGCTCCAGGAACCTACTGGGTTAACTAACTAAATATAATGGACTTCCACTGACATTGTAAATAAAACCAAGAAGGTCACAGCCCGGGTAGTTGGTGACTTCTGTACGTGGCTCCAGGAACCTACTGGGTTAACTAACTAAATATAATGGACTTCCACTGACATTGTAAATAAAACCAAGAAGGTCACAGCCCGGGTAGTTGGTGACTTCTGTACGTGGCTCCAGGAACCTACTGGGTTAACTAACTAAATATAATGGACTTCCACTGATATTGTAAATAAAACCAAGAAGGTCACAGCCCGGGTAGTTGGTGACTTCTGTACGTGGCTCCAGGAACCAGAGTATGTTACCTAGATAAATAATAATATTTTTTTTTTTTAACTTTTTATTGACCCACTATCGTTCTTTTAAAAAAAAAAAGAAAAATTTGAGAATAAAATTCTTACATAAATAACATATAATTGATAATTTTTAAAAGCGTTTTCTCGCAAACACGGCTTTAAATACCCATTTCTTGATTTCTCAGGAAGCCTCTGGGACCAAATATTTGGTTGTAGAGGTACAGTCTACACGACAATGACAAGGGCCAACAGCCCGAAACGCGTTCGTGGTTGACTTTTCTTGATTTATCAAGAAATAGGGTTGGCCAAATATCTTTGGAACAAGCTAAATCAACGTTTAGTTTATTTTTGTTCCACTAGATGGCGCTCTGCCATCTAGAATGCTGATGTGAGAGGTCAGAAAATGCTTATTTTGTTTTTAATATAAACACCTGACCTTTTTTTCTTTTTTTTTTCTTTTTTTTTTCATATATTAATATATATATATGGAAAATTTGCCGGGAGGAAATTATTCCATGGAAGCAATGGTCGCCTCTCCCGTCAAAATAAGCGTCAGAATCTGACGCCATCTATTGACCGTCGCCGCATCTAGCGGCATGGGGTCGGTGACAAAGCCACAACACCAACTTTGGCAAACTGATAATGATTGGTAGATTGTGAGGATTCCATTAGATCCCGTGTGGATCTCATGGAATAAAGTCCGCCCTAGACTGACGAGGGCCATTAGCCCGAAACCATGGTCTCTAGGTGGACGCTTATCAGTTTGCCAAAGTTGGTGTTGTGGCATTGTCACCGACCCGATGCCGCTAGATGCGGCGACGGTCAATAGATGGCGTCAGATTCTGACGTTTATTTTGACGGGAGAGGCGACCATTGCTTCCATATTAATATATATGTGGTCGTTGAGGTACAGCTTGCACCACGCTGACGAGGGCCAACAGCCCGAAACGCGTACGTGGTTAGCTTTTCTTGATTAATCAAGAATGGGTATTTGGCCAATTCTGGAATAATTGAAAATTAACGAGAATAGTTGATATTTATTCCGATAGATGGCGCCAGCCATCATCAACTTCAAGTTGCACAATAAGGAGATGTCTTTTTCTTAATAAATAAATAAATATATATATAATAAGGCTTAGTTTGAATTGTAATAAGATTATTTGTTAATTCAATATTTCGATGGACCAATCGTCCATCTTTTACGAGGTATTTTGTTATGAAGCACACAGCAGGTCGCGTGCTTCAGGTGAGCCACGGACGTCTTACAAGCTTGTTGGGCGATAAACCATCTAATATATATATATCACCAACATATGTCCAGCATCCCTTTAAAATCTCCCAAGAAAGAAATCTGCCTGGCGACACCTCATTAATTGGACTTCCACTGGCATTGTATATAAATCCTAGAAGACTTAGGTCAGAAGGACATCCCGGGTAGTTGGCGACTTCTGTACGCTCCAGGAACCTGGGTTACTTAAATAAATAATAAATAATATACATTTTAAACAAAGTAAATATAATCAAAATAAAAACAGTATTATATATATTTTTAATAAATATCGTAAAAGATGGAGGATTGGTCCATTGAAATATTGGATTAATAAATAATATTATTATAATCCAAAATAAGCGTTATTTTTTAAATATATATATATATTATGGATAGCTCTATATTCAGAATATATATATATGGAAACCTTTCGACATCCCAGTATCCTTGAAGATCAGTACTGTAACCTTAGAGATGAATCATAACCAGGCCGCTATACGAGGAAGTTCCATCTTCTGGTTCTTCCATTTCCGTGTCCATTCAGAGAGTTGATGGGACTGATATAATTAAAGAAGTCAGAAAGGTCTCCTGTAATTACAAGGTGTCCTGGAAAATTGGTTTACAAGTCAGAGGGAAATAGAGCGCCGACTTTCACTTTTTCTCTCTCTCTCATGCGGAACTAGGGCATTGTGTTATTGTCTCTTCTTGGCCAGGAGGTTCTAGGATGTTGCTTCCTCGAGTGGTAGCTTACTTCAATACTGTTCATGTGGCTGTATTCTTTCTCTCTTTGTTCATCATATATGTTAAGGCACGAATGTTTCTTTTCACAAATAAATCATACTGTTTTACACAAATAAATTTATTGGCAATGCGCTTTTTTTAAATATCATCAAATATTATATCTACAGACCTTACTGCAATGATATTAGTTATTGAATGAGAGGGCTTGACTCATCGGTAGTGAATCCTCTCAGCGGTTTCGCCAAATTAATCTCTAGACTGCTCTACTATTGTATTGAATTGGTTTGGAATAAATCATATTGTCCTTACAGCGATGAAAAAATAATTGAGAGATAAGGATAGTAGAAGTTTGATTTATTTGTGAAAATAAACATTCGAATCTTTTCATTTGTTATATATATAGGGGATATATACAGTTAAACCTGTCTATAGCGACCCTCTTGGGACTCACCAAAATAGGGTGCTATAGAGAGGAGATGTTATAGACAGGTCACTTTTAATGTAAATCGCATCGTACTACGTATTTAAAATCGGGCGCTATAGAGAGAGAAGCGCTATTTAGAGGGGGTGCTATAGACAGGTTTAACTGTACATATAGATTACGTGTTATTTGCTTTGTATTAATAATATATGTGAGTTAATTTCAATCTTTATTTTCATCATCATGTACATCCATTTTCTATACGGGGTCATCATAGAACGTTATTGAATTCTGTTATGTACAATTGTCCATATGTCTCTCCTCTGTCTCTGCCCTGGCCATCCTGGCGTCTGCCAAGACACACATCTATAGGTACTTCCTCGGCGCGGAACTGAGGAGTATACAAGAAGACCCCCTCCTTGTCTGGAGGAGGACTCTCTCAAGATGGGGAAGCCTTCCTTGCTGAATACCTTTGTATATATATTCCCCTACACTTTATATGCCCTTTTACTCTTTTATTTTTCCACCTTTGTAAAATTTGATTTAAAGAATCAATAAAATTGTTTAAATTGTCAAATTGTCCATATGTCTCTCTTCATATCTTCTGGGAGGCATTTACCATCATCGGGCGGGCCCCTGACCTACAGGGCTGGGTCTTCGGGCGAGGCCTGGATGACGACGCCATGGCCATCCTGACGTCTGCCAAGACTATCAACATTGAACTGAGAGATCCTGTCCTTGACTGGAGGAGGACAAGATGGTCCAACCTCCTTCATTGAGAACAACTTCTTACATTTTATCATCAAATTGTAAATAATATCATTTATCTTTGTTTAATTTCTCACTAATTTTTGTAACAATTTACTAAGATCGTCAATAAAATATATTAAATTTTCAATATATTGTCTACATATCTTCTTATTCAACAACAAAAATCTGTATTAAGACATTTTAGTCTTATACAGATTCTCCAAGCAGAAATGTAGGATACATGTAGGAAAAAAAGTAATAATACCTTAATGTGGTAATATGATATTTATATTATATTTTCTGATTCAAGAAACCTCAAAGAATCAAACTAATACTTTTTCTTGGTCTAATTCTTCCTTCATTCTTCAATCTATATATCCATCTATAAGGTTGTCCCAAAATTTCATGTTTTTCTTAAAATGTTGTTTTTTCTTATTACTTGGCGAATAATATTATTATGGCTAATATATAATAACTAGCCGAATGCCCCGGGCAACGCCCGTGTTTTACCCGACTGTAGATGTTACAACGGTGATCCTTAGGTCGCTGGTTCAAATCCGGCTCGAGGGAGTTTTTTTATTTTTATTTTTATTGGCTGCCGGCGAGCAGTGACCTCCCTGTGCGCGCGCATCCGTGACAGAGGCGGCCCATGACGGTCGTGACTATATATATAATACATAATACAATTACTTTATACATAATACAAAGACATTATACATAACGGAGAATAATATTGGTATTTCAATTTTTTGCAAGTGTTTACGAACTATTGGAACAACCTTCTACAATGGCTAACCCCCCACCCCCCTAATCGACCAATACAGTATTAGAGCTATAAAAAAATAGGTATGGTAGATTAAATTGACGAAAGAGCTGGGAGAATTCATCGCTTATGAACACCAAGCTCTCTATATATATATTGTGGTGAAGAATTAATTTATATTTTATTATTTAATTTAATTATTCAATTATAAAATAAATGAAGCTTCCAGGGTTAAGTTTCTTGTTCAAATTTTTATTTTTAAGGACTTGTCAGTCCTTCAACAGGAGTATCACGATAATAAATTGATGATATATACTATTGTTATATACAAATTAATTTTACATATTTTAAATATTAATGATATTGAAAGGGGGAGAAAATATATATTACATTATTTGCGTGTTATAAACATTTTTTTGAAAATATACGTGCATTGGTGGAGGATACGTCCTGGTCGAATGATATCTCGAGATCTCAAGATAAACCCAATAAATTTGTGAACTATTGTGGTATATTTAAAATACAATATGGTATATATAGAAGGCTGCTTACATCTATGGGGTAGTATTTGTCCATATTGTTTCATATGTTTCTGTTGAAGGACTGACAAGTCCGAAAACTTGAAAATAAAAATTTGAACAAGAAACTTAACCCTGGAAGCTTCATTTATTTTATATTATTAGAAATCAGGGAAGAACGTTTATTTATAATTATTCAATGAAAACATTTAACACATTACTATGAATTAGTGAAATCATCATACATGGTACTTAGCTTGTTTGTTCAATATTCTCTAGCTGTTTATAGTTGCTCTTGTTTGATAGTTGTCGACTGGTCGCGGTGACGTCATCAATAAATACTTTCACATCCTAAGATATACTAAGACTCGATTTCTACGCTACAATATATTTTTCATCACAGTAAAGATAATAGGAAGTTTATTTTATTTAAAAAATAAATTCTCGTGCTTAATAATTGTATTCCTTGGATATCCCTATAAACAGTACATAGATACTCAATTTCTATAGTATCTCATATTTATTATTTGATCCATCGAAGAATGTGTGTTTGCTTATTATTGCTAAATCAAGAGTGAAAAAATAGTACAAATGTGATAGTGTACTGGGATAAGGTGCATAATTATGAAAAAAGGAATCTCCTCATCGTGCAACTGAAAGTTGCTGATGGCTTGCGCCATCTATCGGAATAAATATCAACTATTCTCGTTGATTTTTAATTATTCCAGAATTGGCCAAATACCCATTCTTGATTAATCAAGAAAAGCTGACCACGGACGCGTTTCGGGCTGTTGGCCCTCATCAGCGTGCGATAGATGCGATATTCCGAAAGATGGCGCAAGCCATCAGCAACTTTCAGTTGCACGATAAGGAGATGCCTTTTTTCATAAATCATGAGTGTTTTTTGTGAATTGAAGAATTTATTAAAGATGAAAATGATTATTCAGTAGATGGAATCAATAGTATAGTTAGTATGTAGAAACAAGACCTTGGTAGCGACCTATGAATTCTTAAACAGATCGTCAGCAAGTTTCCCAATGTCCCCAATTTGGAATCCATTCAGGAGAAACATAGGGAAGTTTCTTGTTAAGAAGGTTTATAGCGAAATGGACTTATACAGAGAACTATCTATTTGATTGGTTGTGGGTTATTTTTGATTTTTGATTTGATTAATTCACTTTCCTTTCCAAGAGTCAGTAGAAGGCTGGTCAGACTCTCGTATAAGGAACTTTAGAAATAAATAGATGGGTTTTTTCGAATCCCAATGCCTGAAAACTAGGCAATATTACTCTCTCTGACAATCGACAGTTAAAAATAGTTTATTGACATCTAGTCAACAGTAGGGAGAAGGTTTACAGCCATTTTTAAAATAGGTAGAAATATATACAACAGACGGAGGGACGTCTGGATTTCTTCAGGAGCTTAAAGCCGCCTTGAGTTCGGACAGGCCGTTGCGGATTATATTTATATATATATATTAAAAATAAAGAAGGCATCTCCTGACCACGAGCACATGTGCTTTTTAGATGGCAGAGCGCCATCTAGTGGAGCAAAAATAAACTAAACGCTCTGCCATCTAAAAAGCACTTGTGCTCGTGGTCAGGAGATGCCTTCTTTATTTTTAATATCAACACCTGACCCACTTATCTTTTATTTTTTTCTATTGTTTTTTCATATATATATATATTACTCTCTCTCTGTAGACTTCCTAATAATAAAATTTAAGTTCTGTCGTTGATTCAAAGAATTTGAAATACATTCTGTAGCAGTCCGACTTGGACGAGGTCGTTCCCAACCTGGAGAACCAAGAGACCTTAGCTTTAATACACTTACTTAAATTACAATCCTATCAACCTACCATAGCCTGGTACTACATAAACTCATGGACAAAACTTAAGTACTGGAAAATCTTTGATATCGCCAGTCGTCTGTTTTTTTTTTTTAAGGAGACAGAGGCAATTTTGTTCACACTTGGTTATCTCGTTGGTCTTCAATAAAGGTCACTGTAATATCTTTCAGAGTTATTGTCCAGATATACATGCTAAAAGGTACAACTTCCTTAAGTTTTGTCCATGAGTGTATGTAAACATGTGGAATACTAACAGTATTCTTGTCCATGAGTGTATGTAAACATGTGGAATACTAACAGTATTCTTGTCCATGAGTGTATGTAAACATGTGGAATACTAACAGTATTCTGGTCCATGAGTGTATGTAAACATGTGGAATACTAACAGTATTCTTGTCCATGAGTGTATGTAAACATGTGGAATACTAACAGTATTCTTGTCCATGAGTGTATGTAAACATGTGGAATACTAACAGTATTCTTGTCTATGAGTGTATGTAAACATGTGGAATACTAACAGTATTCTTGTCCATGAGTGTATGTAAACATGTGGAATACTAACAGTATTCTTGTCCATGAGTGTATGTAAACATGTGGAATACTTACAGTATTTTTGTCTATGAGTGTATGTAAACATGTGGAATACTAACAGTATTCTTGTCCATGAGTGTATGTAAACATGTGGAATACTAACAGTATTCTTGTCCATGAGTGTATGTAAACATGTGGAATACTAACAGTATTCTTGTCCATGAGTGTATGTAAACATGTGGAATACTTACAGTATTTTTGTCTATGAGTGTATGTAAACATGTGGAATACTAACAGTATTTTTGTCTATGAGTGTATGTAAACATGTGGAATACTAACAGTATTCTTGTCCATGAGTGTATGTAAACATGTGGAATACTAACAGTATTCTTGTCCATGAGTGTATGTAAACATGTGGAATACTTACAGTATTTTTGTCTATGAGTGTATGTAAACATGTGGAATACTAACAGTATTCTTGTCCATGAGTGTATGTAAACATGTGGAATACTAACAGTATTTTTGTCTATGAGTGTATGTAAACATGTGGAATACTTATAGTATTTTTGTCTATGAGTGTATGTAAACATGTGGAATACTAACAGTATTTTTGTCTATGAGTGTATGTAAACATGTGGAATACTTACAGTATTTTTGTCTATGAGTGTATGTAAACATGTGGAATACTTACAGTATTTTTGTCTATGAGTGTATGTAAACATGTGGAATACTTACAGTATTCTTGTCCATGAGTGTATGTAAACATGTGGAATACTAACAGTATTCTTGTCCATGAGTGTATGTAAACATGTGGAATACTAACAGTATTCTTGTCCATGAGTGTATGTAAACATGTGGAATACTAACAGTATTCTTGTCCATGAGTGTATGTAAACATGTGGAATACTAACAGTATTTTTGTCTATGAGTGTATGTAAACATGTGGAATACTTACAGTATTTTTGTCTATGAGTGTATGTAAACATGTGGAATACTAACAGTATTTTTGTCTATGAGTGTATGTAAACATGTGGAATACTAACAGTATTCTTGTCCATGAGTGTATGTAAACATGTGGAATACTAACAGTATTTTTGTCTATGAGTGTATGTAAACATGTGGAATACTAACAGTATTTTTGTCTATGAGTGTATGTAAACATGTGGAATACTAACAGTATTTTTGTCTATGAGTGTATGTAAACATGTGGAATACTAACAGTATTTTTGTCTATGAATGTATGTAAACATGTGGAATACTTACAGTATTCTTGTCCATGAGTGTATGTAAACATGTGGAATACTTACAGTATTCTTGTCCATGAGTGTATATAGACATGTGGTATACTTACAGTATAAGTAGTCACAAACCTCGATACACCACGACTATCGATGTACGTATACCTAGGAGATAACGGTTGTAAAAAAGAGCAATCAAACACTAGTAGCCCTGACAGTGAGGAGGACACGGCGAGTTGTAAAAAGAAGGATCTACGGCAGGAAGTGGACCGACGGAAGTCTGCGGGTGTCGCCCCCAGCAAGAGGTCACCTCGATGTACTCAGCGAGAAACTCGGAGAAAAACATTGGGAGGTTTCACTTAGTATCAAGGTGAGTGGGAGTTTCACAGAATACCTATGCTGTACATTGGGAGGTTTCACTTAGTATCAAGGTGAGTGGGAGTTTCATAATGCTTATTCCGTAGATTCAATCAAATATAGAATCTACCAATCAAAAGTAGACGTTCTGTAGATCCTCTAGTAGGAAAGTAAGAAGCCAAAACCTCCAATCAACCCTCCAGTCAATTATCAACTCAATATTATAGAAGAAGAAACTCAAATCAGGGAGAAGAGATTCTTTTACACATAAGTATAATAGGACAAGCATACAAACCTTCGAGAAATACGCTCCTCTACGGGCACTCCTCTACGGGCATAAAATTTTGGAATAGAAAGGCGTCTTTGCCCGAAAGCTTTTACGACCATCCTCTCATAAAAGAAGCTCTTCTCCCTGACTTGTCTTTCTTCTATAGCGAACAGGGAGATCATTGTTGTGATAAAATGTAATATCAAATGTAATAATAAAATGTAACATTCTCTGTATAAAATTGTATCATACACAACAGGGTCGTCCCGAGGGTGTTTATAATTCTAGGGTGAGATTATTTGCGACCGTCCCTCTCTTCCATCTTTCAACCATTTTTTAATAACATTATCGACTCAACCTTTTTATATTTAGCATATCGGATGCGATAACCCAGCTTGGTATACTAGCGTCCCTAAATACATTTTAGCAGCTTATCTATATATATATAAATGAATGTATGTGTATGTGTGTGTGTGTGTCTGTCTGTTCTTTATGCCTGACCAAACCACTCATTGGAACGCCATGAAACTTTGGGAAGTTATTTAGTATAGTACTGGGAAGGTTTCTAGCAAATAAAATTTTTGAAATAACTTTTCGCTTTAAAATAATCAAGATAAATATTCTAATTTATCTGTTATAATTCAACAATCTGCTCTAAATATTATCATGATGATACGATGATTTTGTAATGTAGAAAATTAGGAAAGACAAAATTCAGGATGACACGGCAATTTATTTGAGACAAGAATAATGATACAATTCCAAGGCAAGATACTATTCCTTTAACTTCCAATTACCGAGGGAACCAATTAATATTGATTTTATTCAACTTATCGAGTATTTTTCAAGGGACCGGGAAAAAATGTTCACTTTATCGAGAGATTCGTTAGACAAACCTTTACTCGGGTAAAACCCGGGCGAAGCCGGGTACGTCCATACAAGAATAATGATACAATTCCAAGGCAAGATACTATTCCTTTAACTTCCAATTACCGAGGGAACCAATTAATATTGATTTTATTCAACTTATCGAGTATTTTTCAAGGGACCGGGAAAAAATGTTCACTTTATCGAGAGATTCGTTAGACAAACCTTTACTCGGGTAAAACCCGGGCGAAGCCGGGTACGTCCGCTAGTATACAATATATAATAATATGAATAATTATATTCAATAAAAACAAGACTAAAAACAAAATAAAACTGAAAATAATAAATTATGATACCTTCAAAAGAATCAAATTAGAGGTTTTTAAATTATTATTTTTTGTTATTATTACACTTCTTGAATCTGGGTTATCTCAAGAGAGATTTTTTGTATGTCTGTATGATTACACTATGTAATACATTTTTGTTCTTGGTACGTTATTTCCTGCTTTCTTATGTCTGAAAAGTTTAGGAGATGGTCATTATACTTTTCAAAGTTTGTTTTTAGGCTCAGAGGAAAATATTTTCATATTTTTTTACAAATCCCCATATATTCTTAAATGAGTAAAAATATACAATTGTTTTTAACACTTCTAGTAATGTTTATTTTTTACTTTAAAACAAAGATTATTATTAAAACTAAGATTATCAAAATCTTTTTTATATAATTGATAATTAGAAATATGTGAGTGATAGTTATCCATAAATATTCGAATAAGGAAAATATTGTGTATTGAAAACAGAAAATTGTTGTCATTGACTTGTTGTTGTTGTGGTCCAATGAAGAACCTCAGATGTCCTCATGCATCTCTATCACAACAGTCGCAATGTCTTCTATCTTGGGTGTGTAAAGCTGCTGTTCTGGGTCCATATCAATTTTCTGTTGTTGTCGTGTCCAATGAAGAGCCTCAGATGTCCCCATGTATCTCTATCACAGCAGTATCTATGTCCTCTATCTTGGGTGTGTAAAGCTGCTTTTCTGGGTCCATGTCAATTTTCTGTTGTTGTTGTGTCCAATGAATAGCCTCAGATGTCTCCTTACATCTCTATCACAGCAGTCGCAATGTCCTCTATCCTAGGTGTGTAAAGCTGCTGTTCTGGGTCTATGTCAATTTTCTGTTGTTGTTGTGTCCAATGAATTGCCTCAGATGTCTCCTTACATCTCTATCACAGCAGTCGCAATTTCCTCTATCCTAGGTGTGTAAAGCTGCTGTTCTGGGTCCATGTCAATTTTATGTTGTTGTTGCGTCCAATGAATTGCCTCAGATGTCTCCTTACACCTATATCACAGCAGTCGCAATTTCCTCTATCCTAGGCGTGTAAAGCTGCTGTTCTGGGTCCATGTCAATTTTCTGTTGTTGTTGTGTCCAATGAATTGCCTCAGATGTCTCCTTACATTTCTATCACAGCATTCGCAATTTCCTCTATCCTAGGTGTGTAAAGCTGCTGTTCTGGGTCTATGTCAATTTTCTGCAAGGCTGCGGCCATTGCTGGGCATGAGAATATGTGGGTAGGTGTTAGTTTCATACCAGGACAGTTGGAAAATGGATGCCGTTGCCACGTTTTGCCACATTGACTTGTTATTTAGTTATTTATGATCATCATCACGTTTATATAAGTCAGACGAAATAAAAAGCTATCATCTTGTGTCACCTACTTGCCTTTCCTTAATCCCACATGCCATCAGGATATAACAGAAAACTTTATCTTTGTCCAAAGAGTATCTTTATTTTGAGGCGTTACAAGTCTTCGAGCAAATTTTGTTCTTCAACGGGCAAATACAAAAACCAATGATGTTATCGGGCGTGAATCACAGATTATATTGTAGCAAAGTATTTATTATATTTTATATACACAGATTATTATCTTGTTGATATTTATTTTATTTATATTTTACTACACTGGAAACTTCCCTCATTGATTCTCTTGTATCTTATAAATATTGATATTGTTTTTAGCTTTAAATAAATTGCCATGTCATTCTGAAGTTTGTCTTTCCTAATATTCTACGTTACACTATTATAGCTATATATATAATGAAGGCATATCCTGACCAGGAGCACATTTGCTTTTTAAATGGCAGAGTGCCATCTAGTGGAACAGATATCAACTAAACATTGATTTAACCTGTTCCCTGATATTTGACCAACCCAATTTCTTAATAAATCAAGAAAAGTCATCCACGAACGCATTTCGAGTTGTTGGCGTGGAGTAAGCTGTACCACTGCGACCATATATAGGTATATTACAGATATATACCGATATACATGCTAAAGGGTACAACTTCCTTACGTTTTGTCCATGCATGGATATCGTAAGTAGGTTGAACAAGGCCTTGAGGTTAGAAGAAGGCAGTCCAAGGAACGTAGCCGTCTGTAATCGCTGATGTCGGAATGCTTGACATGGTTTTCTCCTCTTCTTGACAATGTAGACAATTTAGATCTAAGGCGGATTTGATTCTGGAAAAGTATAACATTAACACCTACCCACATATTCTCATGTCCAGCAATGGCCGCAGCCTTGCAGAAAATTGACATGGAGCAGCAGCTTTACACATAGAGGACATTGCTGTGATAGAGATGTACGGAGACTTCTCTTCATTGGACACGACAACAACAACAGAAAATTGACATAGACCCAGAACATCAGCTTTACACACCCAAGATAGAGGACATTGTAACTGCTGTGATAGAGATGCATGTAGACATCTGAGGCTCTTCATTGAATACGACAACATAAAATTGACATTGACCTAGAACAGCAATTTTACACACCCAAGAAAGAGGACATTGTAACTGATGTGATATAGATGTACAGAGACATCTGAGGCTCTTCATTGAATACGACAACAGAAAATTGACATGGACCCAGAACATCAGCTTTACACACCCAAGATAGAGAACATTGTAACTACTGTGATAGAGATGTACAGAGACATCTGAGGCTCTTCATTGAATACGACAACGGAAAATTGACATGGACCCAGAACATCAGCTTTACACACCCAAGATTAGAGAACATTGTAACTGCTGTGATAGAGATGTACGGAAACATCTGAGGCTCTCCATTGCGCACAACAACAATAGAAAATTGACATAGACCCAGAAAAGCAGCTTTAAATACCCATGGTAGAGGACATTGCTGTGATAGAGATGTACGGAGACATCTGAGGCTCTTCATTGAATACGACAACATAAAATTGACATGGACCCAGAACAGCAGCTTTACATACCCAAGATAGAGGACATTGCTGTGATAGAGATGTACGGAGACATCTGAGGCTCTTCATTGAATACGACAACATAAAATTGACATGGACCCAGAACAGAAGCTTTACATACCCAAGGTAGAGGACATTGTAACTGCTGTGATAGAGATGTACGGAGACATCTGAGGCTCTTCATTGAATACGACAACATAAAATTGACATGGACCCAGAACAGAAGCTTTACATACCCAAGGTAGAGGACATTGCTGTGATAGAGATGTACGGAGACATCTGAGGCTCTTCATTGAATACGACAACATAAAATTGACATGGACCCAGAACAGAAGCTTTACATACCCAAGGTAGAGGACATTGTAACTGCTGTGATAGAGATGTACGGAGACATCTGAGGGTCTTCATTGAATACGACAACATAAAATTGACATGGACCCAGAACAGCAGCTTTACATACGCAAGGTAGAGGACATTGCTGTGATAGAGATGTACGGAGACATCTGAGGCTCTTCATTGAATACGACAACATAAAATTGACATGGACCCAGAACAGCAGCTTTACACACCCAAGATAGAGGACATTGCTGTGATAGAGATGTACGGAGACATCTGAGGCTCTTTATTGGACACGACAACAGAAAATTAACATGGAACCAGAACAGCAGCTTTACACACGCAAGATAGAGAACATTGCGACTGCTGTGATAGAGATGTACGGAGACATCTGAGGCTCTTTATTGGACACGACAACAGAAAATTGACATGGACCCAGAACAGCAGCTTTACACACCCAAGATAGAGGACATTGCGACTGCTGTGATAGAGATGTATGGAGACATCTGAGGCTCTTCATTGGACACGACAACAACAGTATCCTTATACATTTATGAGATGTCATTATCCACTTGAAGAAGATTGTATCTGTGTGTAAAAGAATTGTAGCAGTCGATGGAACAATTTATAGTTTAACTAGCAGCCGAATGGTCCATCAATGTTGGCCATAATGATATGTTTTTTCTAAAATGGGCATCGTCTGATCATATAACTAAAAGTTACTTATGACTTACGCCATCTCTAGGAATAAATTACAACTATTCGTTGAATTCTATAATTATTCCAGTATATTGGCCAAATACCTTTTCTTAATAAATTAATAAAATATGAAAAAATAGTACAAAGGTAAATTTGTATTTGGATTAGGTGGATAAATTAAGAAAAAAGGGGATCTCCTAATTCGTGAAACTGAATGTTGCTGATGGTTTGCGTCATCTGTCGGAATAAATATCAAATGATTGAAATACCTGTTTTTTTCCTCTTTTCGCTCTCCACTTCTTCCATCCATATTTCCATTTTTTTTTTTTTCAAATCCATATTCTTATTTTCCATAGGATCATTCTGTATATATTTACCATGTGTATATAATCTTTCTCCATTTTTACCCCTTTGTATATTTCCCACTTTCATAGGTTTCTCCGTCTTGTAACCCCCAAGGAGAATCCTCTGTAAGACCTGTATGTCTTAATAAAGGTTTTTGTGTGTTAATATCAAATGATTGCTGATTTTTCCATTATTGAATAGGTATTTGGCCAATTCTGGAATAATTTTTAAAAATAAATGAATAGTTTCTATTTATTCCGACGAATGTCGCAAGCTATCAGCAAATTTTATTTGTAAGAATCAGGAGATACCTTTTTCTTAAATCAATAAAAGGTCAAACATGTACTTGTTTCAGGCTGCTGGCCCTCGTCAACGTTGTGCAGGGTGTATTTCAATGACCAAAAAGCTTGTCCAAGAGATTTCTTGAAAAAAAATCAAAGAATGGGTATTTAAGACCACTACTCCATAGGGTAAAATGCTTGAGAAAGCAATTTTTTATGGTTTTTACGAAGGAGGAAAACTTCTATGATTGATTATAGTTATTTTATCAATTATTGACCCATGACCACAGGAAAAAAAAGACCCGAAGATCTAAGATTTTCAGGTAATGGTCTAGTGGTCAAAAGCGGCGTTCCCTCCGCCAATCACAGCTAACTCAAGTTCGATTCTTCCATTTAAATATTTTTTGAATAATATAGTCACGTTTCTCATTTTAAGACCAACTAGCCTTAACACCAAACCACATTTAAGACCACCACACACTGCGCTAAAATTTATTTCACCTATTTTATACACGTCCCTTCCAAAACTTAAAATGACGTTAAAAGGGAGTCGCTTTTCATCGTCATCAGAAGTAATTGAAAATGCGACAGTAGAACTAAACAAGCTTAGAAAAATTGACTTTGAATTAGCATTTCAACAGCTTTTTTCACGATAGAAAAAATGTGTATATAACCAAGGCTCCTATTTTGTAAAAATTGATGTTTAAATTACTATACTATGAATAAATAATTAAAAAAAAAAGTTCGGGAACTTTTTGATCCTACTTTGTATTTCATATATTTTACTCATGTTTAGTGTGATTCTTCATTTTAATACTCTTAGTATAAAATGAAAGGATTTAAAAGCACGAATGTTTCTTTTATACATAATACAAACTTCTACTGTCCTTACTGCGATGAAAAAAAATATATTGGGAGGGCTTGGCTCATCAGTGGTGAACCCTCCCAGCGGTTTCGCCAATTTAATCTACCAGACCGCTTCTCAGAGCTCTACTACTGTATTGGACGATCTGCTTATATGAGCAGCACTGAAGGATGGAATCTCAGAAATGGTTTTCAAGAAAACTATGGACATAAGCTTATAGGGCAGTAGAATTACATTCAACTCTTAGTATAATATTCCGAGAGTAAACCACTTTGCATATTAACATATACTCCTAACTATGCAAATTTCTACAGTACCAATCACCAATTTTATCGTATACTCCTATAGAAGGGTTTGTGATAATACCCGAAAGCTTGAGATAATATTGTTGTTATTCAATATTAAAGTAAATTAGAAGGATGAATCCGTAACCAATTTAACTTTACATATTATGTAGATTTGGTAGATTGTGAGGATTCCATTAGATCCCGTGTGGATCTCATGGAATAAAGTCCGCCCTAGACTGACGAGGGCCATTAGCCCGAACCCATGGTCTCTAGGTGGACGCTTCTCAGTTTGCCAAAGCTGGTGTTGTGACTTTGTCACCGACCCGAGGCCGCTAGTTGCGGCGACGGTCAATAGATGGCGTCAGGTTTTGCCGTTTATTTTGACGGGAGAAGCGCCCATTGCTTCTATATTATTTATTATTAATAGAAATTATACTAAAACAAATCTTGGTATATATGTCTACATGAAAACAACAAAAGCAATACTTAAAACATTATATGCATACAAGTTCCTTTTCAAACTCAGTCTCATCTATAGCCATTGTTACTCTGTAATATTCCAACAATTTTCACCGAATATTTATTGTAAATACTCTGTTGTCAGTTTATCATCATAACTATTTAGCTATGTCACTTACCATGCTTATTGATTCTCACTTGTAAAATTATTATCTCATTTTTACATTCTATAGATTTATAATACAATATAATCCTGCTTATGATTGTAGAACGACATTTGAAAATATCCCGCATGTGTTTCTTTTGAACGAAAAATCGAAATTTATTTTAAGGAGAAATAACGATTATTTCTAACCTTAGGGATGAAGTATGAAAGGATGAATTGTGAAGAGTAATGATAGATTTAATTAATAAATTGTTTTTTTTTTTTACTTAAACTTTTGGAATACTTGTCTTCACTACCGTATCAATATAAAACAAAACAAGAAACACCCTCGTAAGCCGTTTTGTTTAGTATTTATATGCAGAAAATATATCGCAGACGATATTGTTACGACGCTTCTCCAGCCGTCGATGTTTGCGTACAAGGTTTCTAAGAAAACAATGTGGGTTCTTTGTGGATACAGCTTAGTACTATAAATTTATTCCCAGAGCTTTAAAAAGTAGAATAATAACTATATACAGTAGATGGACTTGCCTTCAGACTCCGCCACCAGAGGGATCTTCCTCGTCACCATCTTCTTCTTGCCGCAGGTCTCGATATCACCAGACTGACGTTCCTTCCCAGACTGTGATGTCCTCTCGGCACACAAACCCCCTTCAAGCCGACTGCTATCTCGGCTCCTTCCTTCACTACGGCACCAGCTTGACTGTTTAACTCCCGCCCCTTCCTCTGGAATCTGTCAATAAACACTTCCTTGTGGAGGGGGGGGGGGGCCTTGCATACCTTCTTTACTTGGCTTGCCCACATCTTCTCTACATCTTCTTTGCTGCACCGCTTCAATATTTTACTCTCCCGAATATGAGATAATTATCCTATAAAGGTCCCATTAAGTACCATTATAATTATCTAAATTAGGAATATTTAATTAGCCCTTTAATTACCTATTATATTTATTATCGTAAAATTCAATATATATTGCTCATATGCAAATAAATATTTACGGATTATATTGTATCTAGAATAATACAATTTGGTAAAGTTATCCATAAAGAAGATAAGAAAACTTATAATCCCAAAATTCATACCTTCACCTCTCCCGTCAAAACAGACGCTAAAACTGGGCTGAAAAGAGCCATTAGCTCGAAACTATGATCTCCAAGTGGACGCTTCCCAGTTTGCCAAAGCTGGTGTTGTGGCTTTGTCACCGACCTGAGTGCGCTAGTTTATGGAAACGGTCAGTAGATATGGTTGGTTTTAGCGTCTATTTTACAGAAATTTCCTCCCGGCAAAATTTCCATACCTATTTATTTTTTACTTATCCCAAGTAAAGCACACGTCTTCTTCTTCTTCTTCTTTCTTATCTCCACACTGGGTGAAGTAGAATGCGTCTGCCTTTGTCATTAAGACTGGGAGCACTACTCAGTGGCAGGCCGACTTAGCTCCAAAAGAAATGGCCGCCTCTGACATGAGGAACAGACGCCATGTGCAGCCGCTCCTAACATGGAGTACAAACGCTGCTCACCCTGTATCCCTGGATTAGGAGCCCTTACAGGGTACTATCAGCCGGGCCAGCTGAACCCAGGTTTTTTAGTGAGCTTGTTACTGCTCCCCCTCCTCCTTTTTCATCCGGGCTTGGGACCAGCAAGGGCGGAGTTAAAGTACACGTAGTCATGATAAACATGGTGGGTAGTTATCGACTACTTTTACTGTAAATTTTCTATACATATAGCAAACAGCTACCTACCCATCATTGAATCAGAACTCTGGTTATGAGCTGTAGGGTTTCTGATGATCAAACTGACAAGAGACAACATTCGTTTGTTATTTTAGGGTAACTGTTGAAGGTACTTTTTTTTAGTCCGTAAGCTATTCAAACATAATTCAATAAAGCAATTTATCGCTTTAAAAGGTATTGTTGTTAGAGTAGAACGTCCATGAGAGGACATCCGCGCTAGAGGACATCTCTTTATAAAGGACAGTTTTCATTTGTAAAATTACCATTTATAATATTGTTGCGTCGTACCCAGACGATACTTTGTTTACTCAGTATACCACACACGTGAATTCGAAAGGATGCAGCTAAAGTTAGCGCTTTATTATGGCCCTAAACAGAAGGAGAACAATCAGTGGGACTTGCCTTCAACCTCCCCGTCAGAAGTATCCTTGGCGCCGTGGATGTCACTCTTGTGAAACTTCCCGCTCCACACTGTACACGTCCAACCTGGACTACACCGCCTTGTAGATGGCTCCGATGTCAGGCTCTCCTGGCACCGTCTTTCAGGATCATCCACACGTCCGGAGGCAAGTCGCCACGTCTTCTCCTCCCGCAGATGTCACCAGACTCTGTCCTCCCCCACACAGGAATGCTGTTTTTGGCGCCAGCCACATGGCAGCGGGGGCAGCTGGAGTCCACCCCTCTTTCTTCAACTTTACTCTGGTATCTTGGCCTTGTCATCCATCTAACAATATTTAGCAACTCTCCGGTAAGAGGACAGATACCTCTCCCTAAAGGACACTTTGGCTCTACAATTAGGTATCCTTTACAGGGAAGTTCTACTGTAGTTCTATCTGCGATCGCTTAATAGACTATAATGGCGATGTATACAGTCATAGACAAAACTTAAGAAATTGAAAAAGCAGAGGCAATTTTGTTCACACTAGGTTATCTCGTGTGTATTCAATAAAGATCACTGTAATATATTTCATAGTTATTATCTGAATCCCGATATACATGTTAAAAGGTACAACTTCCTTTAGTTTTGTCCATGAGTGTGCTCTGTAGATATGTATATATGTTCTCTGTAGAGATGAATCAGTACCTTCAAATATTATACTGACATATAGACCAGATAAAATCCAGTTTTAAAAAAAAAAAGTATCTCGAGTTAATACAACAACAACAAAAAGCCTTTATTTAGGGTCACTGACCCTATACAGGATTCACCAGAGGTATGCATAAGAACAAAGCAGTGAGACAAAGGAAATAACGATATATACAGAAGAAAAATAAAATAAAAACAAGAAAGAGAAAGAGGGAAGCAAGAAAAACAACACAAAAAGAGTAGCAGTAAGAAAGTGAGGAGTAAGTGTCACTTGGCCTTCTTCTGAGATATGGACTTGTGGAAACCATAAAACGCCGTAGCAATATACTTATTCTGGGTCATATTGTCAATTATTGATGCAAGTGAAGCACAGAGTTGCCCAGTTTTGAGCATAAGGGTTCTTCTTTCTTCTTTCAGAGCAGAGCAATCAAAAATATAGTGAGTGATTTCATTTTTAGTTTTGAATTACAGAAGGTACAAATCGGGTCCTCACCGCAGAGCATCTTGGTGTGGTTTTCTCTAAAAAAAACTTGAAAGTATTCTAACTTGTGCGAGTAGTCTTACAACCGGGAAAGGAAAATCCCCTAAAAGGTATCCCTCCGTCATGAAAGATATGTGAATGTCTTTGTAGTGAGAGTATAGCTTAGATTTATCCATTCTTGTAAGGTCGTTTTGTATAGATTGGTCTGCCGCTGTTTTTAAGAGCCCTGTAATCGCGCTCCTCAGCGTTTCAGGATTATCACAGGAAACAAGTGCAGGGGATCCATTATTGTTAAGCAGATAGGTGAGCTTTTTAATGAAACCGATGGGTGTGCCCGAAGCATTAGACAGTTCCCGTGTTCTATTAAAACATATACGCGGCAATCTGTCACTGCTCATATTCAACACCCGCAGCCAATACTTCAGGGTTAATTTTAAAGCTGTTACACTCAATGAGATACGACCGGTATCTCGAGTTAATAAAGACACCTGTCAACAATGACTTCCAATAAAGGACTTTCCTTGAACAATGGCAAGGTTCTTATTAAGAAATAGTAGAGGAGGAAATTTTAAGTTTATTCCATACGTCTGTGTCAACTTGTGGCCACATTTCTTAATTTCCTTCATCTTCAGGCTGTTACAAATCTGATTTGTATTCTCAGACCAAGTTTGGAACAATCCAACCTACTTGCAATCATACCTTACTGAATATTTTTGGAAAAAAAAATAAGGTTGTCCCAGAAGTTCGTAAACATACTATGATTATGATTTATATTTTGCAAGTGTTTATGAACTTTTGGGACACCTTGGTAATAAGATGCAGCTAAAGTTAACGCTTTATTATGGCTCTAAACAGAAGGAGTACAATCAGTGGGACTTGCCTTCATCCTCCCCGTCAGAAGTATCCTTGGCGCCGTGGATGTCACTCTTGTGAAGCTTCCCACATCCACGGCGCCAAGGATACTTCTGACGGGGAGGATGAAGGCAAGTCCCACTGATTGTACTCCTTCCGTTTAGGGCCATAATAAAGCGTTAACTTTAGCTGCATCCTTTCGAATTCACGTGTGTATACCAAGGTTACCAATCAGCAAGTAGGCCAAGTTTCAGAATTACAAGGTTGTCCCAAAATTTCGTAAACACTTACAAAATATAAATCATAATATGTTTATTAACTTTTGGGACAACCTTGTACAGCCACATCAACCAATGATTTATTGAACTACCGACTTTCAGCGAATTCCTGTGACTCTCCTCAGGGAAATTTTTATTTTGAATCTTATTTCTACTTATCACGATTTTCTAAAAATACATATAAAGCGCGTCACGTATCTGCATATATATATACAGTTAAACCTATCTATAGCGCCCCCTCTAAATAGCGCCCGATTTTAAACATTGAAATGTAAGCATCTTACATTAAAAGTGACCTGTCTATAGCACCCTTCTTCTTCTTCTTCTTTCTTATCTCCACTCAATCATATTAGGGTATCAAGTTTGTAAAGCTTTTTGATGGTGTCTGTTTGACAACCATCATGATTGGGTGAAGTAGAATGCGTCTGCCTTTGTCATTAAAACTGGGAGCACTACTCAGTGGCAGGCCGACTTAGCTCCAAAAGAAATGGCCGCCTCTGACATGAAGAACAGATGCCATGTGCAGCCGCTCCTAACATGGAGTACAAACGCTGCTCATCCTGTATCCCTGGATTAGGAGCCCTTACAGGGTACTATCAGCCGGGCCAGCTGAGCCCAGGTTTTTTTAGCGAGCTTGTTACTGCTCCCCCTCCTCCTTTTTCATCCGGGCTTGGGACCGGCAAAGGCGGAGTTTCTATAGCACCCTATTTTGGTGAGTCCCAAGAGGGGGCGCTATAGACAGGTTTAACTTTATATAAGTAGATAACATATAATAGTAAAAAAGAAAAAAAAAACTCCAGCAAAGCTTCCGCCGTTACGCGTCATACGCTGGGTAGTAAAAATAAAAATAATAAGCGAAGAGATATGTTTATAGAAAAGAGCAAAGACAGAACCATGATAATAATTTTCCAAATAGTAAAATTAATCTGAGAAAGAGAAGGGTTTTTTTTCCACTATCTTCTCTCTTGACGAAAGATTTTTACTTTTATCTTTCACAAAATGTTGTTGGTTCTTCAGGGAAGTCATTCACGGAAGTGCTAATTGGAGGAGCAAAACATCACTTACCAGGTCAACCCATTGTTTACGTTACTGGCCAACGACCGTTACTTTTTTCTTTATTTTTATTTAAATACACTTTTTAAAGTTGTTTTTATATAATGAGCTATCTTTTAAAAATAATTATTAATTATTTTAAAAAGTCGGTGGACGAGTGGGTAATACCCTCGATTCCCGACAGTCATGAACCGGGATTTAATCCCGCGTTAACCTTTTGTTTAATATGTGAATAACCTTCACATATTATTCATTGTTTCAATTATCATAAACTAGGTTGCTCTTGTTGAGCGGTACCTAATAAAATGATTTTGGAACTTGTAATTATTAATTTAAACTTTAAAATTAGAATCAATATACTAATTAATTTATTTTTGTTATGAATAAAGTTTTTGTTTTATTGATGTATCCACCTCAATCCTACATCTATGTCTATACTCGACCTCAGCATGGAACTTCCTGGTCAACTGGTTCAACTCAGCAATCAAAACAGGACGCGAGTAAAAACCGTTTAGCATTAAGTCCATACTAGTGAGCTGGACTTCCCGGGTAGTTAGCGTTCTGTGCTCCCTGGGTTATAAATATATCTCTTTCTATTTATGTATATAGTTTTTTTTTTACAATTTATTTATTTTTTATTGTTTTTTCTGGTTTATTATGATATATTAATAATATTTAAAAAACTATTTTAACATTTTTTTCGATTTGTTAATTTAGGTAAGATCAATATTAGATTTACAAGGTTTGGTTTTAGACAACCGCACACACACACAGTAATAGCTTTTAGTGGTAAACATACTAAATATTAACTAAAATAAAGTCTTCGAGTTAAAATAGAAAAATAAAACAGAAATTGAAGAGGTTGTTTATCTTGTGCGAATTTTATTTGCAAGCTTTCGGACGCATGCGTCCGGGCTACATCATGAAGATAAGAAAGAAGATTATTCTGATTATTTGGCAAAAAATCGTTGAGGGATACGTTTATTTTAAATAATTTTATTATCTCTAGTTTTCGGGCTTTTCGTCCTTCTGCAAGAGTATTTTTGAATATAATGCCGCCTATTAGAGCTTATTAATGGCCAGGTGTGTCCACCAATAGATGAAGTTATGTATATCATGCATATTAAGATCAAAAAAAGCCTGTAGAAGGACGTCCGAAAGCTTGCTAATAAAATTCGCACAAGATACTCCTCTTCATTATTATTATTAATAGGCTAATCCCTTAATAGAATGTTCAAATCTAAAAGCTTGAGGGATGAGTTTCTTTTGCTAATTCATGATGTAACTTTGGCTTATAATTAATAGGCTAATCCCTTAATAGAATATTCAAATCTAAAAGCTTTAGGGATGAGTTTCTTTTGCAAAAGAAACTCATCCCTCAAGCTTTTAGATTTGAACATACTCCTCTTCAATTTCAGTTTTATTTTTCTATACTAACTATTAAACTAACTGTTTTGAAGATCATTTGTTGGTTGGAAGTTGATTCAGAGAAAAACATCAACCTATAGTCCCGACGTTTCAGTAATTTCCTATCACTCTCTTCAGGGGAAACTGTGTGTAGCACTCGGACTCCAGGAGCCTACAAAAGTCTCCAACTATCTGGAAAAAACAAAGAATCACGAACCTGATTCTCCTTATTTGCCTTATGGAAGATTTTAAACTTTAAAACATGGATAAAATAAGATTTAAAATAGATTAACTCTTTCGCACTGCCAAACGCTAACATGTGTTGTCAACCAGTGCCGCTACCATAAGACTTACACCAGAAGTCGCCATTCTAACACAGTTTATCCAAATAAGACTATCTATAAAAAGTCAAAACCACAGTCATTTACAACTAAGTAAGAGAGAATATGGTTTAATAGGCTATACTAACCAAAGTGTATTATTTTCGAGCCCAAAAATGGACGTAGCGCCCAGACAAATCGCAATTCACTGTATACCAAGGTGATGCACGCCATCAAGGCTGAAAAAAAATCCCACACCGGGAATCGAACCCGAGCCTCCTGGGTGAGAGCCAAATATCCTAGCCACTAGACCACGTGATTAATTAATTAAGAGACACTTCGGCTAGTAAAGCTGAGCGCTGTCAGAGGAGAAACATGCGGGAAGTCACCGAACTTGGGATCATCACCTACGAAGAAGAGAATGTCAAAAAAATAATATGCTATAATACCTTGATAAAGGTTGGCGTTCATGCAACTGAAATATTGGTAAAATAAATTATACAGTAGAACTTGGATAATTCGAACCTCTTTAATTCGAATATTTATCTTGGTCCCTAGAATTTCCTATAAATAGAATTTCCGTTTTTAATTCGAATTTTTGGATAATTCGAATTTTTTATGGTCCCTTGGGGTTCGAATTATCCAAGTTCTACTGTATTTTGATCCACTAGACCACATGGAACAATTAGGTAACAACCTTTATTTTCCAAACTACCATCAAATACACTTAAAATGAAAGGCAGTTTGAAATAGAAGAATAAATTTGAAAATTCGAATCGCTTTACGCTAGATTACTTGGCAAAAGATCGTTGAGGGATAAATTTCTTTAAAATAACTTTAATATCTCGAGCTTTCGGACTTTTTCGCCCTTCTACAGGGGTATTTTTATACATAACTTCATCTATTGGTGGACACACCTGACCATTAATAAGCTCTAATAGGCGGAATTATATTCAAAAAATACCTTTGTAGAAGGACGAGACAAAGCCCGAAAACTAGAGATAATAAAATTATTTAAAAGAAACGTATCCCTCAATGATTTTTTACCAAATAATCAGAATAATCTTCTTTCTTATCTTCATGACTGGGTGAAGTAGAATGCGTCTGCCTTTGTCATTAAGACTGGGAGCACTACTCAGTGGCAGGCCGACTTAGCTCCAAAAGAAATGGCCGCCTCTGACATGAGGAACAGATACCATGTGCAGCTGCTCCTAACATGGAGTACAAACGCTGCTCATCCTGTATCCCTGGATTAGGAGCCCTTACAGGGTACTATCAGCCAGGCCAGCTGAGCCCAGTTTTTTTAGTGAGCTTGTTACTGCTCCCCCTCCTCCTTTTTCATCCGGGCTTGGGACTGGCAAAGGCGGAGTTATAGATATCCTACTTCATGGCAATAATGAATAGTTAGAGATGTCATTTTGTGCTACCCACACACAATAGAGATAAAATTGTTTCACGGGTATTTAAGGATAGGAATTCATCTTATATTCCAGAAGTAACATCCAAAAAGTAAACTGAAGAGGTATGCCCCTCGGTGTGTGGAACAGTTTATCAATGATATCTCTGACCGGCAAAGGCAGAGTTAATCAGAAGAATAAATGTTGGATCTGACATCGTGCATAAGCTCCTGAGGATAGACTCATAATCACACTCAGTCATTTGGTCAGCAGAGTAATGAGATAAGCCGATAAAACGGGAAAAAATTATCGAAAAAGTTTCTTTATTATAAATGGTAAATTATATTTATAAATTTGATTGCCAATCTATCAATAAAATCTGTAACAAATTAATTTTACAAATCAAATAATGACATTTGAAAATTATCCCTCAAATGTTTCTTTTGAACAAAAAATCGAAATTTATTTTAAGGAGAAATAACGATTATCTCTAACCTTAGGAATGAAGTATGAAAGGATGAATTGTGAAGAGTAATGATAAATAGAAAAATAAAGTGTCCAGGGATTTATTATTACTCTTCACAATTCATCCTTTCATACTTCATCTCTAAGGTTAGAAATAATCGTTATTTCTCCTTAAAATAAATTTCGATTTTTCGTTCAAAAGAAACATTTGCGGGATAATTTTCAAATGTCGTTTCTACAATCATAAGTCGCATTATATTGTATTATAAATCAAATATTATAACAGGTTTCTATAGATGATTTTATTTTCATTTTTATTAACACAATCTTGAACTTTCAGGCTTCTCTAACCTTCTATATAAAAACGAGTAAAACGCTCTTTATTTATTCGTTTTATATACTCCAGTAGAAGACCAGAGATGCCTGAAAGTTCAAGAATGTGTTGATAAAAATGAAAAGAAACCCATCACCAGAAACCTGCTATAATATTTGATTTATATCCAGGAGATTTAAATCAATTGCTTATAAAATGAAAGGATTTAAAAGCATGAATGTTTCTTTTGTACATAATACAAACTTCTACTGTCCTTACTGTGATTAAAAATATATATTGGGAGGGCTTGGTTCATCAGTGGTGAACCCTCCCAGCGGTTTCGCCAATTTAATCTACCAGACTGCTTCTCAGAGCTCTAATACTGTATTGGACGATTCTGCTTATATACGCAGCACTGAAGGATGGAATCTCAGAAATGGTTTTCAAGAAGACTATGAACATAGGCTTATAGGACAGTAGAATTACATTCAAATATTGCTGTTGTAACAAAGTATTTATTATATTTTATATGCAGATTTTTTATTTGATATTTTTATACATTAGCGTGCCATCTGTTATCAAAATTCGAAACTATTATAGACACTTATGATTCTTTTTAAAATAAACAATTTCTACTGCCCTTACATTCATCTAAAATACCCATTCCAAAAGTCTATCAACAGTATCACTATAAAAGGAAGATCGAAAAATGCAATATAACAGCGGTATGGTAGATTAAACTGGCGAAATCGCTGGGATGGTTTACCACTAATGAGACAGGCCCTCCGATTAATTTTTCCATTGCAGTAAGGGCAGTAGAAAATTGTTTATTTTTAAAAAGAATCATACAGGTCTATAATAGTTTCAAATTTGATATCTATATTATTTATAATTTGCTACTACTCTGAAAACTTCCTTCATTGCTTATATCTTTTAAAATGTTAATTTTGTTTTGGCCTTAAATAAATTGCTGTGTCATCCTAAAGTTTGTCTTTCCTTATTTTCTACCTTACAATATACGATTAATTTTTGGCAATGTGTTGTCTTTTCATCTCTACATACCTGGCTGCAATGATAAAAGTTATTGAATGATTCGACTCATCTCGCTCAATAACCTTTATCGTTGTAGTAAGAGGTCTGTAGAGATCAAAAGAAATACAGTTAAACCTGTCTATAGCGCCCCCTCTAAATAGCGTCTCCCTCTCTATAGCGCCCGATTTTAAATACGTAGTACGATGCGATTTACATTAAAAGTGACCTGTCTATAGCACCCCCTTTCTATAGCACCCTATTTTGGTGAGTCCCAAGAGGGGGCGCTATAGACAGGTTTAACTGTACATTGCTAAAAACTAATTGTTATATATTTTATAAATGGTTAAAATTTGACATGCTTTCGAGCCAGATCTCTTTAAATACATAATAAGCAAGTGAAAGAACCTTAGACTCGAAAACTCGTGGGTTATAAGTTTCAATCATGAAACTCACCTCACTAACTTTCCTCATTGAACTTCTACACATTGAAAAAACTTTTTTTGAAAATAGAGCAAACCATAAATAGATCTTTAATTAAAAAAGGCATATGTATTAATAAGAATTGATTCAACAAATAATTTATTTACTAATATTTCAGTTGGCTGAATGCCAACCTTTTTCAAGGTATAACATATTTATGTGTTAAAATTTTACACAAATAAATTTATGTGTTAAAATTAGAAACTATTATAGACGTGTATGATTCTTTTAAAAATTAAACAATTTTTACTGTCCTTACTGCAATGGAAAAATTAAATTCCATTGCAGTAAGAGCAGTAAAATTTGTTTAATTTTTAAAAGAATCATACACGTCTATAATAGTTTTGAATTTTCATAACAGATGGCACGCCAATGCATCATAATATTTATGTGTCAACACAACAACCTTTTGATCCAATATATGCCTTTTTAATTTAAAAAAACTGTGTATCCCACCAAAGAGAAAGAAAGGAGACTACAAAATCAGCTATTTAAATGAAATATATCATTTTTATTGGAATGATAAAAACAATAAGTGCCAGAAAAAAAATAGTAAATGTAAAAACAAACAAAAACTCTCTCTGAAGAAAAAAAAAAGACAAAAAAAAATAGCTCTATATATATATATAATTTAAAACAACAAAAAAACTAATGTTTTAGAGTTTGATTTTTTAAACAACAAATCAAATAGAGAAGAATCAAGCAACAATACCTCTAATAAAAAAAAACTGTGATAGGTAATGATTAAATTGTAAGGAGAGAGACTGATGTTGTTTTTTAAAATCTTTAAGATGAAAGGCCACTGGGGAAAAGGGATATATCAGGTCATCAATAGAATATGACAATAAAAGAAAAAAAGGTTTAAAATATTTTAAAAAATAAAAAAACAATAGCTTATATCACACATTGTATCACCTTTATGTCAGAATATACAACAATAGATAGCTTTTAAGTATATATATTATATTTCATAAAATACATTTATATATAGAGATTATAGTCCTCTGATAGAGTCTTCTTTATATTATGTAAACTTCCTATATTCCTTATATGCATATATGTGTAAAAACATAACAACAATAAATATATTGCCATATACGCATGCATTCATCATATAAATAATCAGATCTAAAAAAAAAAAAACGAAGTATATGTGTTTGCATATATAAATTAAGAACAAAAATATAAAATAAAAAAAGAATATTACACAAATAATATACAAATACATATATAGGGGTATCACAGTGGTGAAAGGTTGTTATAGAAGCTTGAGATGTGATAAATAGAATAATAATTAGAGAAAAGAAAGTATACTTTTTTTAAGGAGGAGCAAGGGGAAGATGTTGCTATAGCAAAGGCGAAATGAGTAGGTTGGTTGATTTGCATATACTATGCATATTGGTCATTCCTTATATGCAGTTGAGTGGAGGCAAAGAAAGTTGCATAGTAGGAGAGGCAAGAAGATTGCATAGCGGATGAAGTGGCCTTGGTGGTGCAGTGAGAGGACTCAGAGGTCCTTGCAGTGGTCCCCGGTGTTGTGGGAGGAGAGGAAGCTGAGCACCTGGTGGGAGTATTCCTGGGGGTGGTAGAGGTAGTGTTGGACGTGCGGGGAGTCCTCCCAGCACTGCGTGAGGAGGGACACTCCGAGCTCCCGGCGTAGATCGATGAACTTCTCGATGGAGGCGGCGCTGCAGATGTCGTCACCCCGGGAGTAGAGGAAGAGCTGCGGGGCGCGGTTGGGCTCCCGGGCCAGGCTCTGCCAGAGGTCGCGGGGCCGGGTCACCACGGCCATGTGCACCGCCACCATCCGCAGAAGAGCCACGACCACAACCACGAGTCTCCAGAGCAAGCTGCCTCGTGTGGCCAGGTAGACGGCCTTCAGAAACTGCATGAGGGAGACCTGCGCCGGCGTACTGTCGAAGATACACCCGCCGACCTGCGTCCACAACGTCCCGTGCAAGTCTTTCCACAAGGCGGCCCTTATAGAAGACTCTGACACTTATTTAAACATGGTGACATTATCTACACAATGTGTGTCCTTAAAAGAGGCTATTAGCATCCATTTAAACGCGATAGCATTATCTTAATCTACCATCTGGATGGATCCTTCCATTCAGCGGGCTTCAGTAATATATCGGTGGGGGCGCAATCTTTAGGCTATTAAAGTCAAGAACATACATGAAGAGGTGAAACTAAATGGCTACCGCTTCACTTTCTTTAAATGCTTATACAACAACGTCAATAACTGATAGAGATAGCTTCCCCAGAAATTTGAATTCACACACACAAACCTTTTTTGCTTACATATCTTCTTCTCTAAGTCAATGGGTTCATTTTGGCGGAAGAGGAAATTTTTCTTTTTTCACAAGATAATTTCTGACAAAATTCCCTAAATTAGTTGACCATAAAATTGCTCGTCAAACAACCACTTGTGTCGAATTGGGAAGATTTAAGGAATCTCCTTGTAGGATCTCGCAAAATTGAAGCCATCATTGCCAGGCCGCAATAGCCCGAAACCAAGGCTCAAGCGAGCTATCTCGAAACTTACAAAGTTGATATGGGTGACGAATTCATTCACACGAATCTTCTAGATTTACGGAAACGGTTGATGGATGACTCATTGTTTTTGTTTTGAGTCATTTTGACGAGATAAGTGGTTTTCTAAGATTACTTTCCTCCCGCGGCGAAGAAATTTCCATCAAAAATGAATTTTTCAGAATCTCATTATACGGGCGCTAATTAAATTTAATAACCGGGGGGAACGAAATGCTTATAGTGCTGTGAATTCAGCCCAAAAATGGTGGTCAATGGTTGCCATAAGAAAGGGGTTTAATCTCTCTCCCTTCAGTTCGTTTAAAGCCAACCAAATATCACACACAAAGCTTTATTAAGACCACCTTTCTTATACAGATTCACCACAGGAAGAAATAATAGATGGAGCTCCTATACTCCAGGCAGCGCAGCGCTAACCAAATATCAGCCCACCCTGAAGAGAAGACTAAAAAAAACACTCCCATCTTCAAATATCAAGATTCAGGCATTACATGTGTCGTAACATACTCACTGAATGAATTTAATTATTAATTTATTTTCTCACACGGTGTGTCATTAATCAACGATGTATACGCAGAGAATTTGATTTATAGAAAGTGTTTTTTTTATATACAAACACGTTTCTCTCACAGGCCATAAAGAGAATACAGGGTTGTGGCAGATATAGCGTGTTTTATGAATGTCTTCTATGTTACAAGGTTGTCCCAAAAGTTGGTAAACACTTGCAAAAAATTAAAATATCAATATTATTCGCCATTATGTGTAATGTCCTTGTATTATGTATAAAGTAATTGTATTATTATATATATAGTAATAAGAAAAACACGAATTTCTTGGACAACCTTATAATACTCGTATATGGCCTCAGCAGTGGTATTACGAGGTGTTTTAGTTCATGAAAGACTTACCGATATACCACTTCTGGCCATATCTCAATATACATTCACAAGACTTTAGCCGCCACGATTTGATACGGTATATATGGCCTGTGAAACTATATAATGGAAAACACAAAACTTTCTCTGGATATATCAATTTTGCTCTTCATTGGAAAATGGGTGCCGTTGCCACGTTAGTCACCTTAGAAACGAACCAGAATTTGGTCTAATATTCCAAGGGTCCAGGGGGGACCGCAGGGAGGTGTGGTCGTACTTCTCCCCCCCCCCCCCCCCCCCCCCTGGAGACATCTAAGACTCTTCTTTGAACACGACAACAACAACAAACTTTCTCTATGATATAAACCTTGTTTTTATATTGATATATAACAATAGAATGTGTGGGGAGGGGGGGGTAGAAAGAGGGAGAAAGAAATTCATATTTACATAGTGGCATGGGAAATATGTACATATAGAGCTATAATTATTTGAGGTGTAATGCAGTAAAAACCGCGCATGTCTTAAGTGGATACGTGCTGTGTATGTGGCTCAGACGTGGTGGTTAGTAAATCTTACGTATGCAGTTGTAACTGGTCTTTCCCGTCATTTTGCGTCAGTCCCACAAGTAGATAAATTCTACCTTTAAGAAACTTAATAAATACTTTTAACCGCTGTTTCAGTATTCTTTATATATAGGATAAATATTATTATACTAAATATAAAATGTATACTAACAAATAGAGAAAACTACACCTCTTGTATAACTAATAATTAGGGCTTAAAAGATGTGTGAAAATTAAAAAAAAAAAAAAAGGAAGGAACTACAATTCTTCTGCAAGTATCATAGCATCAGTAAAAGGTTTTTCAATACAATAACAATCTCTGAAGCTATTTGAAACCCTAGTTGTAAAGTGAAGAGCTCTGAAGCTTCTCAGTGTTTCTGTTGTTCTTCACTTTAAAGCTATCTATTAACGACCAGTTTTCAAAGCCGTGATTACTGCCCACCAGGACTTATTATTGTTTTTTAGCACCGTATATATGGTAATAAAAGGTGGGGAGAGAAATAAGCACATCACAAGTTGGAAGAGGGACCCAGGCAACCAGAGAGAGACGGGACTGGCACAGCCGGGCGGCCGTTCGTGTCGTACACAATCCCCAACTGTTTTAAAAGTCCCGAGGTGTTAACTGTGGTCGCCTCTTGGAATGTCGCTGGTGTCTCAAGTGACCGGACTTTACCCGCATATCTCTGTCTGGGTTGTCTGTAGGTTGGCTTTATTGGCAAAATACAATGTACTTATAGAAGGTGAGTTTTTATACTACATATATATTGTGCGTACATGCGGTGTGTTTGCGAGTATAGTTGTACATGTTATATCAGCAGAGAAAAAATATCCCGCTAGGAAACAAGCCAGCATTGAGTTAGAAGAGAGAAAAAAGGAAAGCTCTGACCCCCACACCCACCTTTATCTTGAGTTCCGGTCGCTCGTCAATGAGTTCCTGCAGGAAGTCGTACACCAGAGCACCCCCGTTGCTGAACATGTGAAAGAAGATGGTATGATCGTTGAGATTCATGTCGCAGAGTAATTCCAAGAGACGGGCTGCGTAGCTCCTGATCTTGGAGTGGTGCTCCGGGGAGAAGAGCTTCTTGATGGGAGCGATGTAACGCACGGTGATGTACCTGGCGATACATCAACGTCGGCCAACATGTACATACAGACGGGTCGTCTTCAGAAGAATTCAAAGAACTGTGATAAAGTATTGAGGAGAAAAGAAAGAAATAGTAAACAAAAAGAAGGTATTTATAAATTTAATTGCCATGTATCTTTAAAATTTGTAACAATTCTTTTTTTGGCAATGTGTTTTTTTTTTTCATGTATCATCAAATATTATCTCTACAGACCTTACTAATACAATGATAAGAATTATTGAATGAGCAAAAACCCTCTCATTCAATAGTATTTATCATTGCCGTAAGATCTGTAGAGATAATATTTGATGATACATGTATAAAAAAAAAAAAGATTGGCAAAAAATTGTTACAAATTTTAAAAAGAAAGTATAAAAAGAATCAAGAAAGCGAAGAGTAAGGCTGATTCTTAAAAGGATCATTAACAGCACCGTTAAGGTGACATAGGTAGGGAGTCTGAACTTGCTCTTTCATCAATCAAAAGGCTCGATCCACAAATTGAAAAGTTTATTTTTTTTTTATATTAAAAAAATATCGGTCCAAAATGGATTTTTGTGCAAATCCAATCCTCACCAGTAAATGCAAAGGTTGACCTGCTTCTTTTAGGTATTTATAATACAATACGGCTTATGATTGTAGAACGAAGTTTTACAATTACATCGCAAATGTTTCTTTTGAACGAAAAATCGAAGTTTATTTCAAGGAGAAATAACGACTATTTCTAACCTTAGGGATGAAGTATGAAAGTATGAATTGTGAAGAGTAATGATAAACGGAAAAATAAAGTGTTCAGGGATGGGAATCGAACCCAACAGTGTCCCGTTTACCGGGCAGATTCCATGTCCACTAGGCTACCCTGGACATATTTTTCTGTCCGTTCTTTTAGGTATGTAGACATGGGGTACTTACATTTTGACTTTTTAAAATATTTGTTGCATATATATTTCTGAATTATAACATATAAATTAATATTTATCTTGAATTTATACAGGTTTTTGTGCGTGTAATTCCGGGGCTGTTCGAGATAGAAACCTGAATTTTTGGGGATTTTTCCTCCTCCTTCAAGGTGACGAACAATCGCTCCAAAAATCAACCTACAACGGTCCCGAGTTGAAACGGTACCTTACACTCGCACAGTCTGTTTACTACATATAAAGTATACTGTTGAAAATTGTGTTTTAATTATAAATTTTAATGACAAATTTATATATTTTCAGGTCACGCAAAAGTTTCTCTAATTTCCCCTTTTTAATAAATACTCATTATATACACTCATAGACGAAAACTTGTGGAAAGTTTTCGATGTTGACCTTTTGTTCACACTTGGTTATCTCGTGTGTCTTCAATAAAGTTCGCTGTATATCAAATATCTTTCAGAGTTATTGACCCGATATACGAGTACATGCTAAAAGGTACAACTTCCTTAAGTTTTGTCCATGAGTGTAGATAATATATAAATGGCCCTTTTAGTTATTATCCATGAAGGCAGCAGACCTGTACGTCAGTTGGTCATGGGACAAACTGTTGTATTGTAACATAAAATCTCGATCAACATGTTCGTAACCTACTTCAGCCTTGACATGTTCTCAGGAAGGCCAATGTTCCACTCTGGCCATCGAGTGATCCCTTGATATTTCACCATTCGAACATGTGGGACAAGATTGGACTCAGAATCAGAGCTGATCTAACGACCTCTATAGCCGATCAGTAACAACAGGTGAGACATCCCACAGGATGACACATCTCTACAAACGGAGGATACATGTCTGTAACATCAACAAAATGGAACGATCGATGTACACCGAGAGTAGGGTCGGGAAGAATTGAAGAAAACTGACGCCACGCAGGAAATGCCATCTTGAAACTTTAATCAACTTAATAAATCATCCATCCAACCCATCGACAATTCTTCCATCGGTGTATCTATCTGAAGGTCAACCAAGTAGGGCATGTTGTTGTTGTTGTTGTTGTTGTCGTGTCCAAAGAAGAGCCTCAGATGTCTCCATACATCTCTATCACAGCAGCAGCAATGTCCACTATCTTGGGTGTGTAAAGCTCTGGGTCTATGTCAATTTTCTGCAAAGCTGCGGCCATTGGCTGTATTTAGGTAGCAGTGTTTCCATTACCAGAAACATT
Organism: Cordylochernes scorpioides; assembly: GCA_030710605.1. Classification (NCBI taxonomy): domain Eukaryota; kingdom Metazoa; phylum Arthropoda; class Arachnida; order Pseudoscorpiones; family Chernetidae; genus Cordylochernes; species Cordylochernes scorpioides. Next base: position 23,244,398 of record CP092867.1, read on the forward strand.
AATGAACGGAGAGAGAGCTAATCTCGTTGCAATTATTCCACCGAAAAGTGCGTGTAGAATGTAGATTTTTGTTGCCCCACTTTTACCATCCATTATTTTGAATGGGTCACTAGTATACCAACTAAAAGGTTCACCACTGATGAGTCAAACCTTCCCAATATGTTTCCATAGCAGTAATGATAGTGTGGGGACCAGGGATGCAGCACCCCACCGCCGCCGCCGAGATAAATAAACAGACGGCTGTCATAAATCACCACGACCGCGGGACCACAGCGGAGGAATCCGGAGAGAGCACCAGACGTGCATACCGGGCTGTCTCCTCTTTGTCTTCCCATACAAATGTAGCCAACAAGAAACTCCAATAAACACTAACTAGGAGCAGACTTTCTGAGCCATCGCTGGACCAGCAAATCGACACACCACATTGGTGAGCCGGACGTGATTGAAAAGAAAAAGCATACGAAGATTTCAAGAGGTAAAGAAATGCAAAAAGTGATTCAAGCTTGAAAAGAAGCATCATCCAGGATATCGGGATATCATCTCAAGACTAAGATAAGTTTTTATATTATCTTCCTTGTTATTTTATCTCAATATTTTTATTTTTTACTTTATCTCTAAGCTGTTGTGTCGAATTTAAATTTACGTAAAATGGAAACAGAAAATAAGACTAGCGATACCTCAGAAATATGCAAAGTTAGTGTTAAAATACCGCCTTTTTGGGTTGAAAAACCTGAAATATGGTTCTTCCAAGTAGAAGCACAGTTCAAAATAGGTGGAATTATTCAGGAAGACACTAAATTTAATTATTTGATCTCCCAATTAGAACCTAAATATATAGAAAACATTTGGGACATAATTAATAGCAAAAGCGACAACAAGTACTCTGAATGTAAATCACGACTACTTGAATTGTTCAGAGAAAGTGAAGGGTTGAGAATTAAAAAGTTAATTTCAGGTATTGAGCTCGGAGACATGAAGCCGAGCCAGTTATTACAAAAGCTCAGATCCCTCGCTACCCCAGATATCTCTGACAATTTAATAAAAACTTTATGGCTCGATAAACTGCCCACATCCATAAAGAATATACTTATTGTAAGCGAAGAGGAGATTAGCAAATTGGCCATAATGGCCGATAAAATAAATGAAATAAACTCTTCCAAAGAAATATATGATGCGGAAGTGCCTTCTTCATCAACAGATCGCTTGATCGCCAAATTGGAAGATCTTGAACGGCAAGTGTCCGAATTGAGACTGGATAGATCTAGATCTCGATCCAAAAATAGGACTCAGTCAAGACCGAGAAGTAATTCTCAAAGATCTTTCGATCCAAAAGGGAAATACTGCTATTACCATTTTAGATTTGGTCCTAATTGCTTGCAAAATAAATGCAGGTCTCCGTGCAGTTGGAATGAGTCGGAAAACTCCAACCGGCGGACAGAGTAGCGACAAGCTCTTCTGCCGGCATTCAGGATTGTCGCAATCTCCGATTATTTGTGACGGACAAAAACACGGGATTGCGCTTTTTAGTGGACAGTGGTGCTGATATATCTATAATACCTCCAAAGGATAAAAATAGGATGCCTAGCTCTGATTATAAATTATATGCAGCCAATGGTACAGAAATTGTTACCTATGGAACAAAGGTTAGAAATTTGGATATCGGACTTCGACGTCAATTCCAATGGCCTTTTGTAATCGCCAATACTAACAGAGCAATAATAGGAGCCGATTTTTTGAACAACTTTGGATTGATTATCGATATAAAAAATAAACGCCTAATTGATGGAATAACTAATCTTTCCATAAGAGGCGTCATTCAGTCAATCTCAGACATGGGAAATATTAGCACTCTAAATACATCATCCAAGGTCAGCGCTATCCTAACCAAATATCCTAACCTATGTAGACCACCATCAGATTTTGTAGAAGCAAAACATAGCGTTAAGCATTATATTCCTACAAGAGGTCAGCCAATTCACTCAAAAGCCCGTCGCCTAGATTCACAGAGATTAACTCTTGCTAAGGCAGAATTTCAATATATGTTGAATAATGGAATAATTAGACCCTCAAATTCTCCTTGGGCGAGTCCACTACATTTAGTTTCAAAAAAGGACGAGTCACTAAGACCTTGTGGTGATTATAGAAGACTCAATGCAGTTACACTTCCAGATCGTTATCCAATCCCTAGACTGGACGATTTCCACCACATCTTAAAAGGTACTCGTGTGTACTCAAAAATAGACCTATGCAAGGCATTCTATCAGATTCCAATTGCTGAAGAGGATAAACCAAAGACTGCCATCATTACTCCTTTTGGGCTATTCGAATTTAATGTTATGAGTTTCGGTCTTAGAAATGCTACTGCTACCTTTCAGAGATTCATGCATGAAGTCTTAAGAAACTTGGACTTTGCATTTGTCTACTTAGATGATATTCTGGTAGCCTCTAAAACGGAAGAAGAGCATTATAGCCACCTAGAAACCTTATTCAGCAGACTAAATTCCTATGGATTAAGAATCAATCTTTCTAAATCTAAATTCCTAGTACAGGAAATTGATTTTCTAGGATACCTAATTACCTCTCACGGTGTGAAACCACTCCCAACAAAGGTTAAAGCTATTCTAGAATATAAGAAACCAAAAACAGTTCATGAATTACGCATATTTATATTAGTAAGACGCGTGTTTTTATTTATTGATTTTTAATTTGTACTGAATGGTTTCGTTTCTTATGTAGATTTCATCCCTTGTGGATTTCATGAAATAAAAGCCCGCTCTGGACTAACGATGGCCATTAGCCTGAAACCATGGTCTTTAGAAGGACGCTTCTCAGTTTGCCAAAGCTGGTGTTGTGGCTTTGTCATCGACCCGAGACCGCTAGTTTACGGCGACGGTCAATAGATGGCGTCTAGTTTTGACGGGAGAAGTGACCTTCATTTTTATAGATCAATATCCTCCCGGTAAAATTTCCATCTAAAATACTTTGTTTACTAGTCCATGTTCATATTCATTGAACATTAAACTTTAAAAAATAAGAAATTTTTAATAATATGTTATTAATGAAAGGGTCCAGAAGTCCTCTACGTGGCGGGTGGGAGAAGCAGCACAAGTAAGGGATTGCTCTGTAGGGCGAAGTACGATGTCGTGAGCCCCGAGCCGCTACGGTAACCGTGAACAGGGAACTCTGAAATGTGGCTGACTAACGGGGCAATGGTACCCCACCTTTCGATGGAGATGGACAAGACACTACCACTAATACTACTAATAAAAGGGTAGATGATTTCTTACGAGAATGAGAGGGCCTACTGGCACTACATCCATATCACACAGGATACAGGCCACGAGGTGGTATACGACAGTTTATAATGTACCACCACCACGTATCTATATATAGGTAGAAATCAATGAGATTTTATACTCGGGGAATTCAGGGTACATTGACCTAATTTATTTAACAACAACAAAGGTGGGGCTCACAATGAGATCTACCCCAGATTCTGGTTATCCAAAAATCAACAGCTTCCACCACTAGGTCACCTAAATTGGGTGTTTTTATACCGTTGGTCTTACAGACAGGCACCGATCCGACGGCAAATTTTTGAACGGTTCTCGGAAATGTTTGACTATTTCTCTGCGTTAAAAAAAAAATCCAAAAATCCTATTTTAAAAAATAATTTTATAAAGGTTTACTATATTTAATATTGTGTTAATGCCTTAATTTTATATACAGTTTTTTTATAAGTAAAGATTTGAACTTATGTAATAGTTCTTTAAGAACTAGTAACTTTTTTTTGAGGGTAAGGGGTCCGTAATTTTTTATAAATGTCACCTGACCGAAAACCAAGAAGAATAGTGTCAGCGTGTGTGAGCGTGTAAGCGAAAATCGCTAAAGTTACATATGGAGAACGAGAGAACAATACCAGTACTGGTCGTAGAAGCAGGAAGGGTAGAAACCCTCCACATAAACAACAGGAAACTTGAGTACTCTAATGTGGAACATAAGGAAGAGATCAGTTCCTTCCTTCCTGAAATATGGATTGAACAAATTGAGGAATACAGATCGAAATTTAAATAAATAATAATAATGACACACACTGAATTTTAAAAGTTCAACTATAGCTATTATTAAAATTTAAAACAATTTTATTGAACAAAGGTAAAGCATAGACACTAAGAGATTAGTAAAAATGAGAAACTATAAACAAAGAGACAAATATTTTCAAATGTTTTATTAGATACATATACATTTACCTCTTAATGAATTATTAATGAATTATTTTTATGTACTTACTAGCGGACGTACCCGGCTTCGCCCGCGTTTTACCCGAGTAAAGGTTTGTCTAACGAATCTCTCGATAAAGTGAACATTTTTTCCCCGGTCCCTTGAAAAATACTCGATAAGTTGAATAAAATCAATATTAATTGGTTCCCTCGGTAATTGGAAGTTAAAGGAATAGTATCTTGCCTTGGAATTGTATCATTATTCTTGTCTCAAATAAATTGCCGCGTTATCCTGAATTTTGTCTTTCCTAATTTTCTACATTACAAAATCATCGTATCATCATGATAATATTTAGAGCAGATTGTTGAATTATAACAGATAAATTAGAATATTTATCTTGATTATTTCTAGGCGAAAAGTTATTTCAAAAATTTTATTTGCTAGAAACCTTCCCAGTACTATACTAAATAACTTCCCAAAGTTTCATGGCGTTCCAATGAGTGGTTTGGTCAGGCATAAAGAACAGACAGACACACACACACATACATTCATTTTTATATATATAAGATTACAAATATTTTAAAATATAAGATAGACCTCATCATTATTTTTTCCTCTACTATTTTAAAGATATTTAACATATTTGATTGTAAATTTTATAATAATTTTTTTCATGCACAAATTTTCCCCACCTACTTTGTATTTTTAATTATTTCAGCTGTGATATTATAACGCTATGCGGCGCTGAGTTTGTGTATATAAAAATGTAATGCCTTGATAAAGGTTGGCGTTCAGCCAGCCGAAATATTGACAAAATAAATCTTTTAATAAATCCAATATATGCTTTTTTATTATCTAATATACAAATATGTAAAGTTGAGAAGACTCCCCCAACGACAAAGAGTTCTCTTCCAGACAATCAGAGATTTTTCGTTGACTTCCCTAGTATAACAATATATATATATATATGATACTTCGGCAGTATTAGTACCATTGTCCTGGCAAGTTATATGTAAATAGTGATTTACGAGGTGTGTTCAAAAAGTATCGCGACTTTTGAATTTTCGCGGGTTACGTATATTCGAATTTCGATATTTTTGTGGCTTTATGTTGGTACTCATGTCTCTCACTTATGCCGACAAGCTCGGCCATTTTGAATGTTCACTTAATTGTTGACAGCTGCTTTGCTTGCAGGTGTTTTGGATCGTCTTCGATTTTTACCTATTAAAAAAAATGGATCAAAGAACCTGTATCAAATTTTGTGTTAAAAACGAAATTAAGTGCGCGGATGCATTCCGAATGTTGACTGTGGCATACGGAGAAGCTACCTTGGACCGAAGCAACGTTTATCGGTGGTACAAAATGTTCTCAGAAGGCCGAGAAGATGTGAACGACGAAGGGCGTTCCGGACGACCGAGCACTTCAACAACAAACGAAAATTATGTGTAAAAATGAAGTGGAGAAAATGATATTGGCCAATCGTCGAATCACCGTTAGAGAAGTTGCTGAGGACCTAAACATTGGCTCGTGCCATTCGATTTTTAACAATGATTTGGGCATGAGACGGGTCGCCGCGAAATTCGTACCAAAATTGCTCAATTGCGACCAAAAACAGCATCGCATGAACATTGTTAATGAGATGTTGGACTCTGTCTGCGACGACCCAAATTTGCTCCAGAGGGTCATAACTAGTGACGAAGCGTGGGTTTATGGTTATGACGTGGAAACCAAAGCTCAATCATCTCAATGGAAGCTGCCGCACGAACCAAGACCGAAAAAAGCGCGCCAAGTTCGGTCGAATGTGAAAGTTTTGCTGACAGTTTTCTTCGATTGCAGGGGCGTGGTGCATCATGAGTTCTTGCCACAGGGTAGAACGGTCAATAAGGAATATTACCTGCAAGTTATGCGCAATTTGCGCGAAGCAATCCGCCAGAAACGCCCGGATTTGTGGAAGAACAAAAATTGGCTTTTGCACCACGATAACGCCCCTGCTCACACATCGTTGCTTGTGCGCGACTTTTTGGCCAAAAACAACACACTAATGATGCCGCAGCCACCGTATTCCTCAGATCTGGCCCCCTGTGACTTTTTCTTGTTCCCTAAACTGAAGAGGCCCACGAAAGGACGACGTTACGCTACGCTTGACGAGATAAAGACGGCATCGAAGGAGGAGCTGAAAAAGATTTTTAAAAATGATTTTTTGAAGTGCTTCGAAGATTGGAAAAACCGTTGGCACAAGTGTATAATATCTCATGGGGATTACTTTGAAGGGGACAAAATAGGTATTCATGAATAAATAAATATTTTTTGAAAAAACACAAAAGTCGCGATACTTTTTGAACACACCTCGTATACTGGAGTTATTACTGATTCCGGTTTACGTGGTGCGGGACACGATAATCACAGTAGCTAGCCGCTCCTTATACTGTAAGTGAAACAAACCGCATGTCTATGCGAGTTTTTCCACTTGCACATACAGCCTTCTGGACGGTGTAAATGGTCATTATCGGTAACCATGGTTTTGAAACCCGCGACTTAGAGCAGTTTATTCTATAAATAGCTTTAATGGCCGTCCTATTCTTACATTACTCCATTTCTACCAGTAAGTACTGTTCTACTACACCTTCTCCCTCTCTGTCTAGAACTCTCGCAATCCATAGGTGGCGGAGTCTTTCCTGCGGTGGGTGCCACCAATGACGACTTGTATATATTATATATACACTGCGTGACATTGAAAATGGAACACCAAGAAATAGTGGCCAGAAAATTATGCAAATTTCAGGGTAGACGCGCCTAACCGAGTTATGCAAATGATGTAAAATGCGCAGCTCTCGTGCGCACATGGAGTAAGATATAAGGGAAGGAACTTGCAGAAAGGACAGTATTCGTGTCGTTATTTCTTCAAGGAAAATCATTGTAGAAATTTTGTTCTTGTGTCAAAAGACACGTGTAATAACAGAGAATGCCAGGTCATCGTAAACGGAGGCAGTTCAAGCAGACAGACGCTTTTACGAGGGGCATAATGATCTGACTGAAAAGGGCAGGTTGGTCCATACGTCAAATCGCAGCTGATACACACCTTGGTGCGTCCACGGTGCACCGACTGTGGAGAAGATGGTTGGGATAAGGAAATGTGGCAATTTATAGGAATGTCGGTGCAACCAGAGTGACGTCAGCACGTGTGGATCGGCGTATCCTTCGACAAGCAGTGGCGGCCCCACAAGCCACTTGTACCGCCATCCTGCAACATGTGCAAGACACCCTAGATCATTCGATCTCGACCAGAACCATTTCCCGTCGATTGGTTGCTAATGGCTTGCACTCATGCCGTCCGCTAAGAAGACTGCCATTGACCCCACCGAATAGGCGCCAACGTTTGGAATGGTGCCGGGCTAGATCGACGTGGATGACGGAATGGCACAGGGTCGTGTTCTCAGATGAGTCGTGTTTCTGCTTGTCCAGTGATAGTCGCCGTGTACGCGTGTGGCGTCGACGTGGAGAAAGGTCCAATCCGGCAGCAATTGTGGAACGCCCCACCGTGCGACAACGTGGAATCATGGTTTGGGGCGCAATCGCGTATGATTCCAGGTCACCTTTACTTCGTATTCAGGGCACTATAACGGCCCAACGATACGTTGATGATGTGCTGCGACCGGTGACACTCCCCTACCTTCAGGGGGTACCCAATGCCCTTTATCAGCAGGATAACGCCCGACCGCACACTGCTCGCATTAGCCAACAAGCTCTGCAAGATGTACAGATGCTTCCCTGGCCACCGTACTCTCCTGATCTCTCACCAATCGAGCACGTCTGGGACATCATTGGACGCCGTTTGCATGCCTTGCCACAGCCGCGTTCAGAAGACGAACTGTGGCAAATGGTTGAGAGGGAATGGAGAGCCATCCCTCAGGACGCCATCCGTACTCTGATTGACTCTCTACCTAGACGTGTTGCTGCGTGCATCGCCGTCCGCGGTGGTCCTACTTGCTACTAAGCCGACGCCGTTCTCGCTCTGTATTATGACTATCATTTTGAAATAAAGATCACTTATTGTTCGTCCTTGTCTCTCTCTGTCTGCCGAGTTTCATCACTTTCTGGCCACTATTTCTTGGTGTTCCATTTTCAATGTCACGCAGTGTATATATATATATGTATTGTTAAGGTTCCCTTGTCCTTAAAGGATTATAAGCCGTATGGCGTTTACCTTTAGAGGACTGTATCTACCATCACCACCTCTTCAACTACCCAGGCGACACCCCAATGGTGCCGATAATGACTCAACCAAAGAAAGATAAAGCACTAATTACTACTCACTCTTACTTTTATTTTAAAAAACTCAATTATATACAAATATAGTCATTAGTCAATATATATATAATCACAGAACAATAAAAATTAAATATTAATAAATATAGAATATATCTCACAAAACTCAACATGTATATTTATCAATTATTTATATCTATTTATTCCTATATTTATCATTATATAATCTTATTTATATATTCGTATTTATTCAATTTTGTAATTAACCATATATAATCTTCGGGTAGTTGGCGACTTCTGTACGCTCCAGGAACCTGGGTTACTTAAATAAAAAATATATATATAATCTTATATAAACATTGTAATAAATCAGTTTCAATCTCAATCTCTCTCTCTCTCTAGAACGCGGCTGATTCCACACTCGCCTTTTCAGTGATACGCTAACTTATGCACGGTGGAATCTGTGGCCACTGGACATGTGTCTGACCTGGAGGCTGTTGGGTTCTGTGCTGCCTGGAGTATAAGAGCTCCATCTATGCTTCCTTCTTGAAGTATATAAGACCGGTGGTCTTAATAAAGCTGTATATATGTGTGTATAATAAAAAGTTTCAATTTAAAAAAATCTCTATCTCTCTGAGATTTTTTTGCGGATCCCCCATCATACCAATGTCTCCTCTCCTCCTTTCTTCCAAAAACCTTGCCATTAATATTTTAATATTATCGCTCTTCACATTGACAATAATTGTAAATTAATTATAATAATTTTATTCGGGATTTAACGTTATGGCTCCCACTGTACATCCCAAACACGATGTCATCTGTGTCTTCACATCGTGTTTGGGATGTAACAGTTTAAGAGTTCTAAAAGCTGACTAGTGGACCAAATTGGGTGAAACCGCTTGTTTATTCATAATAGTAAAAAAGGGGGTTAAATTATATATTCTCTCTCTCTAGGTAAAAATTGAACCAAATAGTAAGGAATCATATTTAAAATTTAGGAAATTTTGTAAATATATCTATGATTTTATGGTTCAAAAAATTGCTGAATATGTATATATTTGTATTTATTTCATTGGTTATTTTGTCACGCTCGATTCCCGACAGTCATGACTCGGGATTGAATCCCGCGTTAAAATTGTGTTTAATATGTGAATAAACTTCACATATTATTCACTGTTTCAATTATCATGAACTAGGTTGCTCTTGCTGAGCGGTACCTATCAATGTGATTTTTTTTTAACCAGGTTATTTTGTTGTTGATGTTTTTTTTTTTTTTTTAGTTTCAATTGTTTTTGTGAAATAGTTCTCTCATTTTGGTGTTGTTGCTTGACGCAAGCATCCTTTGTGGGGATATCGCATCTGATTTGAAAAAAAAAAAAAAAACTTTTTTTTTTTAAATTTAAACTGGCGAAGTTGAGGCGCCTTCTCGAATCGAGCGCCCGGGACGACCACCCCTCACACAAGGCTATGAACCATTGATTTGTTGGCTGACCGAGGGTATCTAACAAATAAAGACATTGAGAATGGTGTTAGAGATTGGTGTTTAGGGACAATCTACAACCTGACTACACCGTTGTGTAGCCTCATTGTTAAGATGGGAGTTTTCATTCAAAGGAGAGAGTTTCTATATGTATACATATTCTATATAAAGTTACGGGCGTCATTCTTCATCAGTCATCTCTGTCACCGTTTGCTTTTTTTTTTTTTTTGGAATGGCGCCCTCCTATTGGTCGGCTACGATCACGCCACCTTTGCATATATTAGTTAATAACCAAATGGAATCCTCTCTTTCTTTTTCCCAGTAAGAGACGCCTACGGAAGCCAACAGTACATAGACAGATAAAGCATATAGGCTATAGTTATTAACTAATATATGCATTTATATAAGGCGCCAATTTATAATTGTAACAAATAGTATTTGAATAAAAACATTCAATCGGGTAAAACACGGGCGTTGCCCGGGTCATTCGGCTAGTAACAACATAAAGTTGAGGGGGTATTATATTCATGTACCTAGAGAGACATCTCTCTCTCTCTCTCTCTCTCTCTAATTATACATCAGAACGAGACATTATGCCCATCACCCTACTAAATAAACTTTTCTAGTGAAGCATCAACCTCTTTATTGGGGATTTCAGCACAAATGATTGAATCAATCTGGTTTGGATGAATCCTTTCTCTCAGCCATAATAAAATGTGCGCCGTGTGGTAGCTCTCTATTTTGTCATTCAATGGTATAACACCAACATTGAGGCTTTCCAAAAACATCGCCCTTGGTGATCTAATCTATAAGCTTGGTAACTTTCAACTGAAAAATGCGAGCAACCAAGTTATGCCGAACAAATGTCTACCTGTAGATCATGGATTCTGGTCTTCTATATTACACAGACCTGCTTCAAGAAAATAAGACCTAATTCAAATAAATTAGTAGTGTGTGACGTTTCAGTAACAGCGTTATTACCAAAAAAATCACACACTATTAATTTCTTTAGATTAGGTCTTATTTTCTTTCTTCTAGTCTATAATCCAAATTGTGCTTTATCACAGGCCTGCTTTAATTACATGAGATGTCATGAAATATTTACAATTTGTCAAAGAGGTGTTAAGCTGGTAGACTTGCAAGGATTATTCTAGGGCCAAAATATAAATGGAAAATTTTGCTGGGAGGGAATTGATCTTTAAAAAAAAAAAATAATAATAATAATAATAATAATAATAATAATAATAATAATGAAAGGACACCTCTCTCCTGTCAAAATAGATGCAAAAACTGTCAAGTAAACTATGTACGACACTTTAAAAAAATGCCCCAATGGTCCCCAATTCTTGAAAAAGTCCAACCCCACCAGCGAGTGTAAGTAAACAAACGGGGCACTAGCACATTTGTAAGTGCAAATTCGAACTGCTTTTCACATGTGTAGACATGTGGTGCACTTACAGTAAAAGCAGTCACCAACTTCTACCCACCATTTATTATCATGGCTTGTACCACGTATACTTGGGATAAGCAAAAAAAAAATGTATGACACTTTAGTAGCTAGAGTACTACCATCTTATAACTACTATTACATATCACCATCTGGTAGGTTGGTTACTGAAATGTGTCACAGAAGGTTTACTTAGTGTTGAGTTTGTTACCTCCTCAGTTGTATTGTAAGCAGAGACCTCCAATGGAGAGAATGGAAGGAAATGACTCCACTAAAAATTAGGCTAAAGAGGTATGTGGAATCCATCAAATACCCGTAGGAACAATCATCGACAAGATGGGAAGTTTACATGAGTGGTGGTCAAATAATCACTAATGTTATCAGTGATAACCCTGGCCAACAACATCCATTGTTGACAGGGATTTTGTAGCAGTTCCTTTGTGAGTTTGATGTGTAGAACATGTTGTTCCATCAGCTCTTATTCTTAGAGAGACAACATACTCAACCTAGAATTAATGAACCTGATGTATTTAACAAGGTAATAAGACCAAATCCAAATAAATAAATAGTGTGTGACGTTTCGGTAACAGCGTTGTTACCATCTTCAGACAAAAGTACTGAATGTACTGAATGTTTGTCTGAAGATGGTAACAACGCTGTTACCGAAACATCACACACTATTTATTTATTTATTTGGATTTGGTATTATTACCTCGTTTTATAATCTATAATCCAAATTGTGCCTTATTAGTTGTTTATTTGTTTTGCGTAATATTTCATTTATAAATTAATCTCATAATTTAGTCTGTGAAAATAGAAATATATTGGACCGGTGACAAAAACAAAACTGAAAATAGATGGCTTAATGTTATATAGTTATGATATATAATTAATTGTGATGGTTATAAACTCAAGGTAATAAGACCAAATCCAAATAAATAGTGTGTGACGTTTCGGTAACAGCTTTGTTACCATCTTCAGCCAAAACTACTGAAACCCAAAAAGTACTCATTCAGTACTTTTATCTGAAGATGGTAACAATGCTGTTACTGAAATGTCACACACTATTTATTTATTTGGATTTGGTCTTATTACCTTGTGTTTATAATCTATAATCCAAATTGTGCCTTATTAATTGTGATGGTTATGTAATTTTGATCTTCATTGAATAAAATATATAAGGTTTAAATGTGTTTTAAACTTTAATAACAAACACAAAACCATCTATAATGAGTGGTTTCTCAACCTAGTATTAATGGGTCTTCTAAAATGATAAGGCACAATTTGGATTATAGATTATAAACATCAGGTAATAAGACCAAATCCAAATAAATAGTGTGTGACATTTCTGTAACAGTCTTGTTATCAAAACGTCACATACTATTTATTTATTTATTTGGATTTGGTCTTATTACCTTGAGCCTTCTAAAATGTGAGTGGTTATTTCTTCAATAAATATTTTTAACTACATTTTGTTTCAATACATTAATAAAAGATTGGACTTTCCGCTGCTGACATCAAAGAGTCTTCTTCATCGTTGTAGTTTATTTTCAACTAGAGTTGAACTCTGTAACATTGGAATAGAGACATGGCAGAAGAGGATGTCTTCAACATATAAGTTGGCAATTCTGCACCCCTTGAAAATGATAGCTGAGAGGGAAAAAAAAGGGTTTGTAGATTTGCTTTCAGCACACAGAAAAACCTCTAGACTAACATTTACTTTGCCGGCAAAATATCAAAAATATTTTTTGTTAACCAGTCAGATTCCCAATCGATATATTCTACTGATTTTAATCTTTAATATTACAAAAGTTCACACTTATAACACACAATGTTGTTGGTATAACCTTGGTTAAAACAATTGGGACTTTAAACTTGGAAGCTTAGAATTTCATTGTTGCTGTTATAAAAGGATTATAAAGTGAATTATAGATTAGAAACATAAGGCAATAAACTCAATTATAAATTAATAAATTGGATGTAACATTTCGGTAACAACGCTGTTACAGAAACATCACACACTATTTATTTATTTAGATTTGGTCTTATTACCTTGTGTTTATAATCTATAATCCAAATTGTGTCTTATCATCTTTATTAAACTTGGTACATTGTAAATAACATTGTGTTACCTTGTGTTTAACACACTATGTTGTTGTTGGTATAACCTTGGTTAAAACAATTGGGACCTTAGAATTATGTTGTTATAAAGGATTATAAAGAACAAAAATTTTGGATTATAGATTCAAAACATAAGGCAACACAATACCAAATATAAATTTAAAAAATTGTGTGTGACCTTTCAATAACAATGTTGTTACAGAAATGTCACACACAATATTTATTAAATTCCACTGTGAATATATAAATATCAATAATTTTTTTAAACATTAATTTTCAATGGATAAAACTATACAGTGTTAATGCTTGAGGATATCAATCAATAATAAAACAAGAGATATCATTCTTCTTCTTCTTTCTTATCTTCACTCAATCATATTACAGGGTGTCAAGCTTGTAAAGCTTGAGACTGATTGCTAAGTCGGCCTGCTACTGAGTAGTGCTCCCAGTCTTAATGACAAAGGCAGATGCATTCTACTTCACCCAGTCATTAGATCATTCTAACTCTTCCTTTGCTGGTCCCAAGCCCGGATGAAAAAGGAGGAGGGGGAGCAGTAACAAGCTCGCTAAAAAACCTGGGTTCAGCTGGCCCGGCTAATAGTACCCTGTAAGGGCTCCTAATCCAGGGATACAGGATGAGCAGCGTTTGTACTCCATGTTAGGAGCGGCTGCACATGACGTCTGTTCCTCATGTCAGAGGCGGTCATTTCTTTTGGAGCTAAGTCGGCCTGCCACTGAGTAGTGCTCCCAGTCTTAATGACAAAGGCAGACGCATTCTACTTCACCCAGTCATGATGGTTGTCAAACAGACACCATCAACAAGTTCTACAAGCTTGATACCCTAATATGATTGAGTGGAGATAAGAAAGAAGAAGAAGATGAGATCATTCTCTCTGTAGTGCTATCAGAAGCTTTCAGACAAGCCTTTTCTCAGCTCAATGTGGAAAATTTCTTCACCGTAGTTGAGAACTGAGGAAGATGTGTGTTCTATAAAGATGGCTTTGATAACACCAGAGGATTATATCAAAGGTTTTCTTTGAAAAACTTGGAGGGGAACAGAAACTGACACTATATTAAGAAAAAGGCATTTGATAAGGCACAATTTGGATTATAGATTATGAACATAAGGTAATAAGACCAAATCCAAATAAATAAATTGTGTGTGATGTTTCGGTAACAGCATTGTTACAATTTTCAGACAAAAATGCTGAAATCTTTCAAAATGAAAGAAAAAAAAAATAAAGATTTCAGTACTTTTGTCTGAAGATGGTAACAATGCTATGACAGAAACGTCACACACTATTTATTAATTTGGATTTGGTCTTATTACCTTGTGTTTAGAAAAGGTATCTCTTTTTCGTGCAACTGAAAGTTGCTGATGGTTTGAGCCATCTGTCGGAATAAATATAAACTATTTGTTGATTTTTATTACGAATCTTCTTCATTCTTGATTAATCAAGAATGGGTATTTGGCCAATTCTGGAATAATTAAAAATCAACGAGAATAGTTGATATTTATTCTGATAAATAGCGCAAGCCATCCGCAACTTTCAGTTGCTTGATAAGGAGATGCCTTTTTCTTTATTTAATTACCTTATCCTGGTATAATTTCACATTTGTGCTATTTTTTTCAACACTATAAAGTTTTTGTACGTATGAAGCATGCTGGGAGTAACTTGTATGTGATGTGAACCACTGGTTTTGCTTATCCCTAGTACACGTGGTACAGGCCATGATAATCATGGTGGGTAGTTAGCGACTGCTTTTACTGTAAGTGCACCACATGTCTACACTTGAGAAAAGCAGTTCGACTTTGTACTTACAAATATGCCAGAGAAGCGTTTGGTTATTTGCACTCACTGATGGGGTTGGTCTTTGGCAAGAATCGGGGGGCCATTGGAGCATTTTTTTTTAAATCAGAAAAGAGTGCCCAATGCAGGAAGCAAACATGAGACCACTGGATCGTGGGCCACTGTAAAACTTGAGGTGTCCAGTCCAATATGGAAATTGATCCATCATATACCCTCTAGTTTTATATACATCTATTTTTACAATATCCTTAACTTAAAGAACTAATTCAAAGAATGAAACTTTTGAAGCACAAATTTTTCATTTTCATATAAAACACACCTACTGCGATGAAAAAAAAATATTGGGAGAGCCTGACTCATCAGTGGTGAACCCTCCCAGCAGTTTCGCCAGTTTAATCTACCATACCACTATTTTAGAATTCTACAATTGGATGGGATGATTCTACTTATGGTAGAATGGTTCTCTTGGTATTTAATCAAACTATGGACATGAGAATTGTAGAATTCCAGGTAAATGGAGTTAAAATGCTAAAATTCACTTTAGTGCTTGGTTAATTTTCCTGTATGAATATGAAGTTTGGACCATGAGCAAAGAAAAGAATTAAAAGGTACAATTTGGATTATAGATTAGAACTAAAAGGTAATAAGACCAAATCCAAATAAATTAATATTGTGTGACGTTTCAGTAACAATGATGTTACCATCATCAGACAAAAGAATAAATAAATTGTCTGATGATGGTAACAACACTGTTACCGAAACGTCACATATTATTAATTTATTTGTCTTATTACCTTGTAACTTGAGAAGAAATTTGATCTTTCTTCTGACATGTGGTATGCTAGAAGATATAACAAATGGAAATAAAAACACAAGGTAATAAAACCAAATCCAAATAAATAAATAGTGTGTGACGTTTCGCTAACAGCATTGTTACCATCTTCAGACAAAAGTACTGAAAAAGATGGTAACAATGCTGTTACCGAAACGTCACACTCTATTTATTTATTTGGATTTGGTCTTATTGCCTTGTGTTCATAATCTATAATCCAAATTGTGTCTTATCAAATGGAAATATAGAGTAACTACAAACAGTGATGTTTGGAGAATATGTAGAGTCCCCCCCCCCACCTTCTAAATGAAGAAATTGAGAGGAGAGACCAAGTACTCTTAGAATCATCTATTGGCCATACTGGAACACCTGGAAGAGGTAAACCCAGGATCATCAAATATAGTCTGTGGAATTAGAGGTGAAAAGAAATGCAAACAAAATGGTGGAATGCTATCCCATCAGTAACGGTACTACCTGATGATTCAAGTACTTTCAGAAAAGTGAGAACTCTGCCTTTGCCAGTCCCAAGCCCAGATGAAAAAGGAGGAGGGGAGCAGTTACAAGCTCGCTAAAAAACCTGGGCTCAGCTGGCCCTGCTGAAAATATCCTGTAAGGACTCCTGATCCAGGGATACAGGATGAGTCTGTACTCCATGTTAGGAGCGGCTGCACATGACATTTGTTCCTCATGTCAGAGGCGGCCATTTCTTTTGGAGCTAAGTCGGCCTGCTACTGAGTAGTGCTCCCAGTCTTAATGACAAAGGCAGACACATTCTACTTCACCCAGTCATGATGGTTGTCAAACTCAAGCTCTACAATCTTGATACTCTAATATGATTGAGTGGAGGTAAGAAAGAAGAAAAGTAAGGATCAAAATAATCCAATTTCACACAAGGTAATAAGACCTAATCCAAATAAATAGTGTGTGACGTTTCGGTAACAGCGTTGTTACCATCTTCAGACAAAAGTACTAAATGAAGTACATCCGCTGTACAACGTAGTACAATGCTGTTACCAAAACGTCACACACTATTTATTTATTTGGATTTGGTCTTATTACCTTGTATTTATAATCTATAATCCAAATTGTGCCTTATCATAATCCAATTTCAGTTCATATTTGATGGCCTGACATAAAAAGCCAGTAAAAATTGCTATAGAGGGCTATAACACCTGAATCTATTTAAAATGTCAAAATCACATTTCTACCTTGAATAATATTGAACTTACTTCAGATTTGATATCAAAGAATAATAGGAGAAACCAAATCATTAAACTAACAAATAACAAAACTCCGCCTTTGCCGGTCCCAAGCCCGGATGAAAACGGAGGAGGTGGAGAAGTAACAAGCCAGTACTCTCTATTTGTCACTTATATAGTGCAGAGCTACACTAACCGTAGATCTATGTGTGCAGGAGCCGTGCCAAACCCCCCACCATGTATGTAGATAGTGTATGTATAATCTAGTGAGTTGTATAAATATGCACCATAACACTACCTGAATAAATTTGGTTTACAGAACACCAGTGTGTGTATCTCATTTAATTCCACTACATCAATAACCAATCTATACCTTTGACGGTACAAGCCCGGGTGAAAAAGGAGGAGGGGGAGCAGTAACAAGCTCGCTAAAAAACCTGGGCTCAGATGGTCCGGCTGATAGTACCCTGTAAGGACTCCTAATCCAGGGATACAGAATGATCTGTACTCCATGTTAGGAGCAGCTGCACATGGCGTCTGTTCCTCATGTCAGAGGCAGCCATTTCTTTTGGAGCTAAGTCGGTCTGCCACTGAGTAGTGCTCCCAGTCTGAGTGAAGAAGAAGAAGAATGACAATATTGCTACTGTATTATACTACTACAATCCTCTGTATCAAATCTCCAAGGTTTCTTTATTACACTGTTAACGAGTTTACAAACTTTCGGGTTTTAAACCACCCTTCTACAGGTAAACATTCTTTTTAGATTCTTTAGAACAAGGTAATAAGATCAAATCCAAATAAATGAATAGTGTGTGACGCTTCGGTAACAGCGTTGTTACCAAAACATCACACACTATTTATTTATTTGGATTTGGTCTTTTTACCTTGTTTTATAATCTATAATCCAAATTGTGCCTTATCAAACATTTTTTAGATTCTTTAGATTTTTACCAGTAGAAGGGTCGTTTAAAACCTGAAAGCTTGTTTTTTTTTTTTGCTTTACCTAGTACACGTGGTACAGGCCATGATAATCATGGTGGGAAGAAATAGGCGACAGCTTTTACCGTAAGTACACCACATATCTACAGATGTGAAAAGCAGTATAGAAAGCAGCTTGTAAACTCGTTAAAAGTGTACTAAATTCAGTACTTTTGTCTGAAGATGGTAACAACGCTGTTACCGAAACGTCACACACTATTTATTTATTTGGATTTGGTCTTATTACTTTGTTTTATTACCTTGTTTTGTACTAAAGAAACCTCAGAGATTTATATTTGATTGATCTAGTATAGTAGGGTTGGTGGAAGGATGGTCTAAACTGTTGGTTTTAGACCGCTACGACCCGGGTTCGATTCCCGTATTGGGAACTTTTTTTTCTGATTAAAAAAAATGCTCCAATGGTCCCCGATTCTTTCAAAAGTCCAACCCCACCAGCGAGTGCAAGTAACCAAACGGGCCTCTGACATATTTGTAAATGCAAAGTCGAACTGATTTTCACATGTGTAGACATGTGGTGTACTTACAGTAAAAGCAGTCGCCAACCTCTACCCACCATGATTATCATGGCCTATACTATGTGTACTAGGGATAAGCAAAAAAAAAAAAGTATTATTCTATGTCATCAAAATTCTCTTCTCAGTACCTTTCTCTATTTTGGGGATTTCTGTTTTTCAGAATTTTTAGTGATTAATTTTTAGTATAATTTAAGGTGTGTGTTGGCCTTGTGGCAACTGAGAGCTGCAGTTTATTATATCCTTGTAGATAGAAAATGCTTATTTCTTCATTGGCCGATTTAAATATTTGTCAGTTAGAATGATATAGTGGCTTGTTTACTTATTTCCTAAAATGTTAATAGCTATATATACATTGTTTTTTTATAAATATGTGTTATAACAAAATACTATCCCTTCACTTTTCAAGATTTTGACACATTATATTTGTTCTTATTTCATTCCTAAAAAAAGTTAATTTTTATACTTTCTACCAAAAACGAGTTATTACATTTTTCAAACATCATGTTTCGTTTAAAATGCTTTAAATAATAAAGTAACAATATCCGGCATTAGATTTTTCATAGAACATTTTTCTTCAGGTTATAAAAGTGCGATGATTGAAATTGTTGGAGATGTTATTGAATATTTTAAGAGAATGAAAGGAAAATATAAATAGGCATAAATTTTATGTACTTACCCTTCTTTTTCATATATTGCACTATATTTAGCTAAATGTTTATCCAAACAGCCCGCCCAACCCAAAAGCACTACAACCGGTTCTTTTTCGTTATCCTCTAAAACGTTTGAATAATCGCTCACGGGAAAGGATATATGGTATTCGAAATCATCTTCTGATTCCATCTTTAAATAGTCTTTGTTTTAAACAACTTTCTAATTTGACAAGTGAGAAAATTACGACAAACAAACTAGACGTCCGACAGAGATCGTCTAGTGTTTACTAGATCAAAACAAATTTGTTATTTAGGTATGATGATAACCTTCCGCAGCAAAATTGGTGATGATAAAATTGATTTCACTGATTTTTTTAAGAAAATGTCTTCTACTTGAGACAGGAAGTTTATCTTTAAATATTCACTCTTTAATATTTGAAGAATTAAGGCAAAATTTAGGAGTCCAAATTTGTAATAATGAATTCAATAAATTATTTTTAATATTTAAATTGAAATTTAGGAGTCTTTGTCATAAATTTTATATCATGAAGTATTTAAAAATAATGGTTTTGAACTGTATATATATATATATATTGATACCAGTTGTTACCGTTTTTGTACCACATTGAAAACAGTAATTGTGCTATAAAGGTTTGCGGTTTTAAGACATCATATTTTTCGCTTTAATGGCAAAAAAAAATCAGTTCAATAATAACATTTTGAACTTTAATAATAACTTTGGTTTTTTTATAACAACATTTTTAGTTTTAATCACATTTTTGGTATTTTCTTTTAAATTTAACAACTTTACTTTATATATTTCTAGTTTTAATAGAGATATTTTTATTTTAGTTGAACTTGGTCTAATATGAACTTTTTTAAATTCGTTTAAATCAAGCAATAGTAATAGTCCTTTTAAATTTTCTTTCAAATAAACTTAATCACTGTTTGATAGGTAGACGATATTTTTTAATATTCTCACTAAAATATTCTAACCATGCTGTTTTCAGTAACCTAACAAAAGTTATTTATAACAATATATTTATGATTAAAATGCTTAAGTTTAAGCTAGGAAGCATCCCCCCCCCGTTGCGGAAAAAGCGTCATATTATGAACTGTGATTAACTTTGGATAAATATCGAATTCACCATTTCTATAGCTTGAGTGAAACGCATATAAAACTTTTAACCGGATAATTTTTAATTAAATTAATATATTTCTATTCAAGCAAAAATTCCTTCAATATATTTGTTAAAATTTTAAATTTAATTGATAATTCGAATAAAAATGTAAATATTATCAATAAGGTGTGAAAATATACTTATTAAAATGAAAATGCTGTCAATTAAAAAGTTCAAAATATTTTTAAATATTAAAGTACAAAGGAGTAAAATGTTGTGATATAAATTCAAAACCTATAAAAGACAGTTTTGTTGTTATGACAATTTTTTTATTGAAAAATAAACCTGTAAATAAATATTCTTTATATTCCCTAACTATCACAAATATACATATGCATAAATTAAGATATATATTTTAAATAATTTTATTCACATTTTAAATTTTATTATTGATTTTATGAAAATCGTTTCTAAACTGTGTGAGCTCTTTTATTTGTTTTCAAACGCCTTTTCAATGTGCGTGTATTCTTTTTAATGGTTTATTTTTAAAATTAAGTATTTTCTAATTTTAGAAAATATAAATACATCTTTTGAAAGATGTTTTATAAATCTTCGCTTATAAAGACGTTCAGGTATTATTTTTACTCGTGGTCTGTTTGTTTGTATATCGTTATAATCAGTAAATACAATGAATATTCCAAGCTGCAAAATTTTATAAAAATATAACGCATTCCTGAATGCATTAACGAGGCTTTTTCCATCATGTTATATACATTAATGTTATTATTAGAGCACTTATTTAATTGTGTTGCTTCTAAAATTATGCCAACTAGTATTATTCTGAGTTCTAAATTTTTCAAAAGGGAGCATTCATTCGATCTGAAAACTTAAAAAAATAATAATTGAAAGTTAATAATAAAAGTTATATAAATATTTTTTATATATAATATATAAATCTAACCTACACAACTCTTTTGTGACCTCTGAAAGTTTGAAATATCTTCCATACATTTTTGCTTGAACATTAATCCCATATAAACTCATTAGGCTAGATTAGGGTAAGGTAAACATGGGAACTAATCCTGAGACCTCCCGGTAGCTTTATTATTGTATATCTCTCAATGTCCAGGTCAATGACATTGATCAGTGCCATCTGAGAAAATTGAAAGGTCACCTTTGTCTCATATTGATTATTATTTAAAGTTTATAAATGTAAATAATAACAAAAAGCGCTCTTTATTAAGACCTTTTGATCATACACAGATACTCAGAGCAGAAATGTAGGGTACATATAGGAATAACAGTAATAATTAAATCAACAAAAGCAAGACTAAGAAGTAGCCATATAAAAACCTTAAAATTTCAAAATAGACAAAAAACCTTCAATAACTGCTTGAAATGCAATAGTGCAGAAGCTTCTTCGGAACATATCATGCTCAGAACTGACAATAGAGGACCTATTTTCCAGGCCTATAACTACCATTGCAAAATTGGAGAGGATTCTTCTTCTTCTTTCTTATCTCCACACAATCATATTAGGGTATCAAGTTGTGAACCTTGATGGTGTCTGTTTGACAACCATCATGACTGGGTGAAGTGGAATGCGTCTGCCTTTATCATTAAGACTGGGAGCACTACTCAGTGGCAGGCCGACTTACGCCTCTGACATGAGGAACAGACGCCATGTGTAGCCACTCCTAACATGGAATACAAACGCTTCACATCCTGTATCCCTGGATTAGGAGCCCTTACAGGTTTTATAGTGAGCTTGTTACTGCTCCCCCTCCTCCTTTTTCTTCCGGGCTTGGGACCGGCAAAGGCGGAGTTGGAGAGGAGTGGACTTCAGGAATTGGTTTAACCATGGAGCACCACCACCACAGTAATAATCAGCAATGTTATTTACAATGAATCAAACAATCGAGCTATTCCTTTTCTTAAATAACAATAGTTAGTTGTAAATTGATAGAAATTTAGTTTTAAATGTACAAATAAGATTTTAATATTAGATTATTATCACAATAATGTGCAACTTGGATTATAGATTATAAACACAAGGTATTAAGACCAAATCCAAATAAATATTATTTATAAATAAACTATTATTTATGAAGAGTACTATTTATTTTCGGCAAGAAAAAAAAATGACTTTAAAAACTGAAATTTTGAAAATTGTAATTTTTGACTATTCCGACTCAAAAGTTTGCGGCCCCCCCTGGTATAGGTAGTAAGGAACAATATTTGTCTGAGATATTAATTTTTCCACCATCATACCTGGATGAAGCCACTAACTAATATTCTTCTTTCTTATCTCCACTCAATCTAATTAGAATATCAAGATTGTCGAGTTTGACAACTATCATGACTGGGTGAAGTAGAATGTGTCTGCCTTTGTCATTAAGACTGGAAGCACTACTCAGTGGCAGGCCGACTTAGCTCCAAAAGAAATGGCCGCCTCTGACATGAGGAACAGACGCCATGTGCAGCCGCTCCTAACATGGAGTACAAACGCTGCTCATCCTGTATCCCTGGATTAGGAGCCCTTACAGGGTACTATCAGCCAAGCCAACTGAGCCCAGGTTTTTGTGAGCTTGTTACTGCTCCCCCTTCTCCTTTTTAATCCGGGCTTGGGACCAGCAAAGGCGGAGTTACCAGACCACTTACACAAAGACCTGACCACTTCCTTCTCTATATCAGAAGCAGAGAATGAAGGGAGAGATAGACTGGTGACTTTGAAGAATGGGCTTTGTACTCAGTGTAAACTGTACTAACTCCATAACGGCCATTCACAGTGATGATGTAAGAAAATCCCGCTATTTTTGTGTTTGAATGAGATTTTTAAAAACTTTTATAGCGGAGGTATTTCTCTGTGCTACAACTATGTTCAAACTTTTTGTAAACCTAGTACAAAATTGATAAAGCACAATTTAGATTATAGATACAAGAAAATAAGGCCTAATCCAAATTATTTAATAGTGTGTGACGTTTCGGTAACATAATGGGAAGCATCATCAGACAAAAGAATAAAAATGTTTTATTCTTTTTTTTTTTATGCATTTTTATTCTTTTGATGGTTGATGATGGTAACAATGCTTTTACTACCCAAACATCACACACTATTATATTATTTGGATTAGGTCTTATTACCTTGTATAGTACAAAATTGTAATGGGATCATAAATTCATGATCAGGAAATGTTCTTGAAACTGTTATGTTGTTGAAGCTCTGTTGTAGGTCAACTGCATCAATAGAATCATCACACAAGTTTATATTAAATGACTAGCCGAATGACCCGGGCAATGCCCAGGTTTTACCCGATTAAATGTTTTTATTCAAATACTATTCGTTTCAATTATAAATTGGCGCCATGGATGTCACTCTTGTAAAATGTCCCGCTCCAAACTTTGTGTCAGAGAAGCGATATTTTTATAAAGAGATGATCTGGCTTTGTGTCTTCTGCTCGATTGAATGTTTTTATGTTAGAATTTTGTTCCTGCACACTAAAAATGAACTGGCTTCACCCGTGGTCTCAGCTTTTTGGAATTTTTCCCGATATAATTTTGTATCTGATAATCAAACATGATACAGCAATATTGTCATCATCATTTTCTGACTAAAAAAATAACTATTTTGCCCAGAACCTGTCAATTTTATTTTTTATTGGCTAAAAATCCGATAAATATCTTTTCCAGATTTTTCTTTATGTCCTGTCAAAACACGTTTTACATGTACATTAGGTCAGCTGATATTACCTCCCATCTTCACCGCTAGAGGCGCTGCTTGCGAGCGAAAAGGCAAATTTGCAACGCAATTTGCAAATAACTCGAAGAATATTCGGGATAGAGACCTGAAATTTTCACTATAAGTTTTTTCAGCTTCTACTCTATATACTGTTAAAATTTCAGTCAGATTAGTTACGTATTGTGGACGTGTATACCCGACATAGATACCCACATACATACATACATACGCCGAGCGAGCGGCCACGCTTATTTTAGCTCCGCCGTTTTTCGCCTCTGGCGGGCGTATGGATCCCGGCGGCAAGCCGAGTATGGCACGGGCTGAAAGCCCTTTGAAAGCCGAGCAGAAGCCTGTAAGGCACGGCTTAAAAGCACAACTATGTGCAGAAATATCTGCGAATCAAGATCTGCAGAAGAAAACTCCAATAGTTTTGACCAAAAATCAAAACTATGTAAATCTGCCCGCCGGCGGCCAGGATGCAAATTCTGCCGCGCCGTTTGAACTTGCGGCGATTCCACCTTCTAATGCCGCTTCCCAAGTCCGGAGAAACTGGGCTGACATGACTGAGGATGTGAGTCCTGGTAGCGAAAATGGATTCACGCTTGTACGAAGCAGAAAAAGGCGCCGAGGCCCGGCTGTTTCACCTACGCCGGCCCCACATTCCTCTAACACCAGAGGCGCAGAAGCCACTCGACGGCCGCGATCAACCACAGGATCGGTGCCGCGGGCGGAGGAAATCAAGATCACCAGGGCGCATATCGCGGAGGCCAGGGCGCGGCAGGCGTCTTCCGCCGAGGACAACTACGTCTACGTGGAATACAGCCCCGAACTAGAGCCCTTCCACTACCTAAGGGCCGTCGACAGGATGGTCGGTGGAGCCAGCAGCGTTGCCCAGATTGCCAAAATCAACGGCCACTACCTGCTGGGCTTAGTCAACAGAGGCCTGGCCGAGCGCCTCATCAGCGAGGGCCTCGAGATCGAGGGTACACTCCTTAGGGCCTTCCCGTTCCGCAGAAGAGCGGTGAGGATCACACTGGGCAACCTCCCCCTCTTCGTGGAGGACTCTGCCATCAGCAGCGCCCTAGCACCCTACGGGCGCGTGACATCAATCGCGCCTAAACTGATGAAAGCCGGCCCTTACATCTACAACGACGGCCGCCGAGAGGCTTTCATTGCCCTCCACGAAGGAGTAACCACCGAGAGGCTCCCCACCCGCCTCGAAATAAAAATCAAAGGCGAGGTTTGGCCCGCATACCTGTCCTATGGCATCAAGTGTTCCAGATGCCACGGGCAGGGGCACCGCAGGGCCAACTGCCCCCTGCTTACAGGGCGATCCAACGCTCCTGGACCGGCCACCCCAACCTCTCCAACCGGCGTCCCCCCAGTGACTGCGCCTAGGCTGCCTCAGCCGCCATCTGCCCAGCCTCCACCACCGGCGTCCCCCAGTCCAGCCATGGAGGTCTCCGACGTGCCCTCCACAAGCCGAGCTGCGCTCCATCCACCTGCAGCACTCCGGCAATCACCACCAGTGGCCCCGGCCGTACCTACGGAGATGGCGCCTCCTGCCTCTCCACCTGTGACCCCTGCTCCGTTCCTGCGGGCACCTGGGAGTCACGAGCCTGCAGTCCCAATACCGGACATAGAGATGTCCATCATCGAGGAAACTTCAACATCCTCCACATCCTCGTCAAAAACATCAACGAGAGAAGGCCTCGTGACTTTCATAGAGAGGAACCCAGGCGTCTCCTTTGCCCAGACGGACGCCCTTGGCCTCGGGCGGGAGGAGGTCTTGGACATCCTCTCCTCGAAGACCAAGGCTCGGAAGCGGGGACCCCTCCTGTCACCTCAGCAGGGCGACGCTCTCGCCGGCCTAATCCGTCAACTCTTGGGCCAGAGGCCCGGAGGAAGCTCCAACATCTACAAAGTCCTCGGGCAGGTTAGGACGGCGCTCAAGACCTCACCAGCCGCAGTGCCTCCAGCACCCCCACTGCCTGCGCCTCGGCCTGCTGAGCCAGCACCACCCGTTCCCCACGGAGTAGAGACTAAACCGGCCATGGCGACTCCTCCGCCTCCACTGCCTACCCCGATGGAGGAGGTAGACCACGAGGAGTTGATGGAGGACCTGTTTGAAGAGTTGAGTTCGGACACCGAATTGAAGCCTTTGCTCGACTCAGGGTTCAGCACGTACGACCTCATCTGTGCAATCCTATACAGAGGCGAGAGGGCGCTTCTCATTCCGCAACTCTCGCCTAGCCAGAAGATCATCTTTGCTGGTTTCATTGACACCGTCATCTGGCGCGCCCAGCACAGCGATAACCATATTCGCCAAAGATTGGCCTACTTCAGGAAGGCCCTAAACTCCTGACGGGACCCTGGCGTCCCCGCGGTGTGAGCTCCACCTACTAATGTAAATAGTTATTTTCCTCTCAACTCTTCGGAGTGAAATATTGACCTATAGTCAATAAAGTGGTTTTAATTGTCAAAAAAAAAAAAAATTGTCCCACATACATATATACATACATACATACATACATACATACATACATACATACATACATATAATAATATTTGGAAATACGTAAAATAAAATGGCCTGTGTGGGAGTACAAGGAAAGAGGGAAGATAGCCAGGTTAACAAACAACCCCCTTGGTAAACAAGTATCACGACTTCATTCTCCCCTAGGGGACTGATCTTCCTTAAAGCGGCTAGACGGGATGATCAAAGTTCAGTTCTCACCGAGGTGGCCTCGACGCCAGTTGTTCTAGGGGTTGTTCTGGGACCTTCTATCTTTCCTCCCCGATCTATTTCCTCACGGGTTTTTACCTCTGGATCCTGTCTCCTGTGTGTCCTTACCACCCATCGCTCAGCAACCACGACTGCTTCTAACCAACATGCCACACTGCATTCATCCAACAGCATAAACTACATTACTACAGAGAGCCGACAGGATGAACAAGGACAAGAACCAGACCCCATCGGGGGTAGATCAGATCGACGAGAGAGTGGAGCTCCCCTCCGCCACAATCACTCTGGAGAACCTGGTAACCCAGCTCACAATTGCCTTACAAAACCTCCGCCCAAAGGCCCGTCAAGACATAGAGATGCCCAAGTATGACGGTACGTACCCAGCACAAAGCTTCTTCGAGACCTACGACAACCAAGCGGACCGAGCTGGACTCTCCGCTTCCGAGAAGCTAGACAGACTGCCGCTGTTCCTGGTCCAACAGCCCTTGCAATACTTCCACCAGCTTCGGCTGGACACTCGGAACTACTTCCAGGCGAGACACACCTTGCTGGATCTCTACCCCTCGACCAGCGAAGTCACCTACTCGAAATACTTCGCCCTGCGCCTACAAGATCAGTCCTTGGAAGAATATTACCGCACCAAGACCGCCATGGGGCTACAACTAGGCCTGCCCCAAGAGACTATCTTGGAAACCTTGACCGAAGGACTACCCTTCGGGGACCAACAGTTAGTAAGGATCATACCGCCAACCTCCCTAACCGAGTGGTATGGAAGGGTAACAAGGATTCGGGAATATACCCAGCCCACGACACGCCAAGCTAGCAGTGGTCCACCTTATATCTCGGGACCCTACACCAGCACCCAGAGATTTCAACCCAGGTCTTCCCACGGTGCAAACAGCCTGCCATCTTCACCATGTCGGTACTGTGGCCAGAATCATTGCAACAAACAATGTCGTAAACAACCATTCGCCGCCAACAATACTCTCCTCCACCAGATACAGACCCCTGAGCAGAGGTCTTCTCTCCGAGATGCGCAAATCCATCCCATCGAGCAAGCTATTACAAAACCAATAGCCACGCCCCAAATTTTTCACGTCGCACCTTCCCAAGTCCCAATTGAACAAACTTCCCAAGTCCAAATTGAACAGACTTCCCAAGTCCCAATTGCACAGACTTCCCAAGTCCCAATTGAACAGACTTCCCAAGTCCCAATTGAACAAACTTCCCAAGTCCCAATTGAACAGACTTCCCAAGTCCCAATTGAACAGACTTCCCAAGTCCCAATTGAACTAACTTCCCAAGTCCCAATTGAACAGACTTCCCAAGTCCCAATTGAGCAGACTTCCCAAATCCCAATTGCACAGACTTCCCAAGTCCCAATTGAACAGACTTCCCAAGTCCCAATTGAACAGACTTCCCAAGTCCCAATTGAACATACTTCCCAAGTCCCAATTGAACAAACTTCCCAAGTCCCAATTGAACAAACTTCCCAAGTCCAAATTGAACAGACTTCCCAAGTCCGAATTGAACAGACTTCCCAAGTCCCAATTGCACATACTTCCCAAGAGCCCACTACCCCTGATCTACATGAGCTGACTGTGGAAGATGAGATGTCCAAGAACCCTCAACATGACCACCGCCTACTGTTAGAGGACACAGACCTCAGTGACTCTAGCATGCCGGACAAGCGAGACAGCCCCAGTCTCAGTGAGAGGTGCTACGAGAGCTTTGGTGACTGCGAGCATCCCGACAGTATTAGAGTAATGCAGAACCCCACTGGAACAATTTCTTCCAACATTGCCGTCCCCTGCCAGTCTACGCCACCACGAGCGGATCAAGCCGCCTACGTCCCGCGGACTCGTCTACACGCCATGTATGGCAACCACATTCCCCATCGGGACTTTCCAACATGAACTAAGGTTCAATCTGCGACCCCGAAGCTCTCCAAGTCTTCAACACAACCCAGCTTCGAAGTCCAACAGAAACCCATCAACAGTGAGTGTTAAACTCATTTTGATTCCGTCCGTTTACATTTTTGCTTGTTATATATATATCACATCCATGTTAGCCCACTTTTAGCACAGTTTATGCTCTAAATAACTTATCTCATATCAATTTTAAAACCATAATATGCCCATTTTATGTTTAAATTTACTTCATTTATTTAACTATAATTCAATTACTTAAATTGCTTAACTTTAAAGAGTTACACATTTTTAAAAAGTAATATTTACTATTAATGTCCCCTTAATCAAACTGGTCACCTGAGAATAACCCCAAATTTACAACAACTTATGTGTAGTACTATCACATCATGACAGAGCGTGAACTTTTTTTTATCAACTCAACCAAATTATCTCACTTTTCATTCACCTGTGACCAATTTTTTTTTTTAATCGTGTCCACACTGTAGTACCATTTCTACCTGAAACTATCATAAACAATGTATCTACTGTATTTGAATAGCAGTTAAAAAAATATACTCGCTCGCCAATATACATTATACATACGACTTTAAATGGGCATGGGGCATATCAATCTTTTTACATAAAAATTATTTCTTTTTTTTGTTCAAACATGTTAACCAATATGTATTTAGTCTTTTATTTTTATATATTCACACATCCTCAACTTTTTATTAACTCCAATACAATTTCAAGTTCACCTCGACCAACTTTTATCTTTTATTATTATTTATTGTTAATTTTAAAATCTCATTTAATTAAATCCCCACCACACACACACTTTTTTCAAATTTCAAAATTTATTTCAACTTTTAAGTCACTTTTACTTATGTTTTTTTTTTTGTTTTAAAAATTTGCCTTTTATATTTATCATACATATCTCTCATTTATAATTCAATTGATGGACAATTTTCAGATATCATGCCACAACCTTTCAAGCTTACAATGCCTTATTGTCTTCTTAATAACAGGTTCTCTCGAATTTTTCTTATCCTTCACCATCGCTCTTGAAAAAAAAAAAAAAAAAACTATTGTTCTTTAATTTTTCGTACATCAACTCATGTTTTTTATGAACCAATGGTCAATTTTTTCGCTGAACCTCTCAGTCTTTCTGCAGTGTATCTATTCCTACATTGAAACTTAGGTTTGAAAGTCAAGGCTTTTTTTTTTTTAACCATTCGACCTCAGAGGTCTTATTTTTTGTCAATTGACCGCAAAGGTCGACTTTTTTTTTCACTCGACCCCGAAGGTCTTTTTCACGTACGTGCATGTCCATTATTTGTTTAATTTATTAATTTTAGTGTCATCAAGAGAACCGCACATAAGTTGCCTGCTTAATCATTCTCCTTCATTCTAAATTATCTCTGTAAAATGTCTCAATACGTTTTGTTGACGAATGCTGCAGAGATGACTATTTTCTCCAGCCTCTTTCTAATGGCTTTCTTTATTCATTTTACAATGTTGAACCACTTACTTTACAGTTCTCTTACTTTCAACCTTTCCATTCTCTTCACCTCCTCATTCACGTATCCATATTGTACATAGCTATGATTGTCCATACCTACACTCTGTACCATATTAACCTACACATAAAATTAATTTGTACATAGCCAAATTATTTCCTACCCTCAAAGAATTTCCTGCACAAATTCTTCTTTGAAAGGGGGGGACATCTATAATAATATTTGGAAATACGTAAAATAAAATGGCCTGTGTGGGAGTACAAGGAAAGAGGGAAGATAGCCAGGTTAACAAACAACCCCCTTGGTAAACAAGTATCACGACTTCATTCTCCCCTAGGGGACTGATCTTCCTTAAAGCGGCTAGACGGGATGATCAAAGTTCAGTTCTCACCGAGGTGGCCTCGACGCCAGTTATTCTAGGGGTTGTTATGGGACCTTCTATCTTTCCTCCCCGATCTATTTCCTCACGGGTTTTTACCTCTGGATCCTGTCTCCTGTGTGTCCTTACCACCCATCGCTCAGCAACCACGACTGCTTCTAACCAACATGCCACACTGCATTCATCCAACAGCATAATCTACATTACCACATACATACATACATACATACATCGACCGTGCGGCCACGCGTCGCGCGAGCTCCGTAATTTTCGCCTCTGGCGAGCGGAAGAATGTCGCTGGAAGCGACGAATTTAGTATGGGCTGGAAGCCCTCATCGTGCTGAGCATGAGCCTGGAAACCTCGGCTCTGACAATCAAGCCGTTGCGGAGTTATCCGCGGAAACCCATTTTCAGGAAGAAACTTCGAGAATAGCCAACGCAAGCGGCAACTATGCAAACCTGCCTATTGACAGAAAGCATGCAAATTTCGCCGCGGCTTGTGTCGCTGACGTCACCCCATCAACGAGCGGCGCCTTGACCGCTGCGACAAACTGGGCCGAACAAATGGAGGCCTCAGAAACAGATGAAGATGGATTCACCGTGGTCAAACACAAGCGAAGACGCAGGGAGTCGCCGAGCCGCCCTGTCGAACAGCGCTCCAGCGGTGTCGCGACCTCCAGAAGAACTGGCCCAACCCCGCGAAGACGGCCACCTGCGGGTGGAGCTACGGGAGTCCAGATGATCAGGGCTACCCGGGCCGACATCGCCGACGCCAGAGCACGCCAGCGCTCTTCGACAGAGGACAACTGCGTCTTCGTCGAGCACTGCCCGGACTTCGGGTCCACCCACTACCTGCAGGCGGTGGAAGAACTGGTCGGAGGAGCCGGGAATGTGCTCCAGGTGATGAAAATGGACGGCCACATGCTGGTGGGCCTGTCCACCAAGGCCCTGGCAGAGCGACTTATAAGAGACGGTCTTGATATTGGCCACACCCACCTCAGGGCCTTCCCCTTCAAGAAAAGGGCGGAGAGGATCACCGTCGGAAACTTGCCGTTCTTCGTGGACGACGACGCCGTCATCAAGGCCCTCAAGCCCTACGGTGATGTGACCTCCATCGTCCCCATCCGGCTGAGAGCCGGAAGGTATACCTTCACGGATGGACGACGCGAGGCATTCATCCTCCTTAAGGAGGGCATTGCCTTGGAAAAGATCCCGACCCGCGTCATCATCCAAAACAAGGGTAACGTCCTGTCGGCTTTCATCTCTTATGGAGTCAAGTGCTCCAGATGCGGCCGGCAGGGTCACCGTAGGGCCAACTGCCCCATCATTCCTGGGAGAGCCTCCAACAACGCCCAGCCACAGCCGGCACCCCCTCCATCTGGTGCATCGTCCACCGAGTCCCGGCAGCTGAACCGCCCAACACCAACGGCTCCAGCTCCGTCACCAAAGCGCCCTGCGCCACAGACATCAGCTCCCGGCACTTCTGCCGCCCTGCCTGCGAGAACATCCTCAGACGCCGTGGCTCCTTCTTCTGAGCCCATGGAGATTGCAGCCGAAGTGCTGGCGTCGTCCACCTCCAACAGCGCCCCACAGGCAGTGAAACCAATGGAGGCACCTGAGGCTCCCGCGGACCTTCGCCCTCCGGCCTCCCAGCCCGCCGGAGTAGTGCCTCAAGCCCAGCCAGCCTCCGTCGCCCCTCCTGGTCCTCTGCATGCACACGGGACCCCTGTGCCGCCCTCCCCGTCGTCATCAGAGCGTAAGACGAGACCCGACCTTGAGGCCTACCTCAAGAGAAATCCCGGTGTCTCATTTGCTGAGACGGACGCCCTTGGTCTTGGGCGGGAGGAGGTCCTGGACATCCTCTCCTCGAAGACCAGGGCCCACAAGCGCGGTCAACATCTAACCCTTCCGCAGAGCAATGCTCTTGCCGGCCTAATATACCAAATCCTCGACCTAAGGCCCGGAGGAGATAGTAATATTTATAAGGTCCTGCGACAGGTCTTGTCAGAGCTGAGGACCGCCCCTACCGCAGTGCCTTCAACACCCCCACTGCCTGCGCCTCGGCCTGCCGGGCCAACACCACCCGTTCCCCACGAGGAAGAAACAACACCGACCGCGATGAGACCTTCGCCCCCACTCGAGCCCACGATAGAGGATGATATGATCGTTGAAATTTTCACTAAACTGGATCACACAACCTCCCTGAGGCCCATATATGAAGCAGGAATCAATCCGGTTGTACTCAGGAACGTTGTTTTATACGCCGAGTACGGAAAGCCCCTCATGGCGAAACTCACAACTGCGTTGAGGAAGGTCCTCGCTGAGTTCCTCAGCGCCGCCTTAGAACTGGCTCAGAACTACCATCCCGACGTTGGCTCCGATATGGCAAGGCTTTGGAGGACATGCCTCAACTCCTGACGATTGTTAATTGTTAATTTTTTTCTTCCCTCACTTCTGGTTGAGTGTTTGCTTTGACTGACAGTCAATAAATTGTTTTCATTGTCATACATACATACATACATACGCCGACCGTGCGGCCACGCGTCGCGCGAGCTCCGCGTATTTCGTCTCTGGCGAGCGGAAAAATGTCCTTAGACATGCCGAATTCGGCATCGCCAAGGAGCCCAGGATCTGCTGGACAAAAGCCTGGAAGGCCCAGCATCCCATCTCCAATTGGTGGCAAGAATTCGACAAAAGAAGAATCTTATAAAGAAATATCTAGAGATAACTCTGAAAATCAAGAGTATGCAAATCCGCCGACAGGCGTTGGAAATGCAAATCTGGCCGTCGCGCGCGGTGACATCACGTCCGGCTTGCCGCCGGCTACGTCAGCCAATGGCGCTACCCGTGCCCTGAGAAACTGGGCGGACTGCCCTGAAGATCAAGGCCCTGGAGCGGACGACGACTTTACCGTCGTGAGGACCAAAAAGAGGCGCCGCGAATCTGCGAACTCGCCTATAGCGGCTGCACCATCCTCCAACATCGGAGGTGCAAGAACCAGTCGCCGACCGCAATCTTCGGCAGGATCTGTGCCCCGGGCACAGGAAGTAAGAACAACCAGGGCCCACATCACAGAGGCCCGGGCGCGGCAGACATCCTCATCTGAGGACCACTGTGTGTACCTGGAGCACGGCCCCGAGCTACAGCCCTTCCACTACCTGAGGGCGCTGGACAGGATGCTCGGAGGAACCGCCGGAGTCATCCAAGTCTCCAAGGTGAACGGCCACCAACTCCTGGGACTGGCGAACAGAGGCCTGGCCGAGCGCCTCATAAACGAGGGCCTCGAGGTTGAGGGCACACTCCTCAGGGCCTTTCCTTTCCGCAAAAGAGCGGAGAGGATTACAGTCGGCAACCTCCCCTTCTTCGTGGAGGACTCCGCCATCATCAGCGCCTTAAAACCTTATGGGCGCGTAACATCAATTGCGCCCAAACTGATGAAGGCCGGCCCATACACCTACAACGACGGCCGCCGCGAGGCATTTATTGTCCTCCGCGAAGGAATGACAATTGAAAGGCTCCCCACCCGCCTTGAAATCCCAATTAAAGGCGAGGCCTGGCCCGCATATTTATCCTCGGGCATCAAGTGCTCCAGGTGCCATGGCCAGGGACATCGCAGGGCCAACTGCCCCCTGCTTGTGGGGCGAGCCAACAACTCCAGATTGGCCCCACCAACCTCTCCTGCTGGCGTCCCATCAACGACCACCTCTGCCCCACCTCAGCGGTCAGCGGCCCAGCCTCCTGCACCGGCGCCCTCCAGTACAGCCATGGAGATCCCCGGCGCTTCTCACGCGGCCCGAGCTGTGACCCCATCTGCAGCACCTCGGCCATCTACACCAGTGGCCTCGGCCGTACCTATGGAGATGGCGCCTCCTGCCCCTCCACCTGTGACCCCTGCTCCGTCCCTGCGAGCACCTGGGAGTCACGAGCCTGCAGCCCCTACACCGGACATCGAGATGTCCATCGTCGAGAAAACATCAACATCCTCCACATCCTCGTCAAAAACATCGACGAGAGAAGGCCTCGTGACTTTCATCGAGAGGAACCCGGGCATCTCCTTTGCCCAGACGGACGCCCTTGGCCTCGGGCGGGAGGAGGTCTTGGACATCCTCTCCTCGAAGACCAAGGCTCGGAAGCGGGGACCCCTCCTGTCACCCTCGCAGTGCGGCGCTCTCGCCGGCCTAATCCGTCAACTCTTGTGCCAGAGGCCCGGAGGGGATAGTAACATCTATAAAGTCCTGCGACAGGTCTTGTCAGAGCTGAGGACCGCCCCTACCGCAGTGCCTTCAACACCCACACTGCCTGCGCCTCGGCCTTCTGGGCCTACGCCGCCTACTTCCCACAGCGAAGAACTGATGCCTGCTGTGATGACACCTCCGCCGCCCGCCCCGACGGAGATGGAGGAGGACAATCCGATGACGGAAAAAGAGCGTTGTGCACCCCCACCGCCTGCGCCTCGGCTCGCTGAGCCGACACCACCCACTCCCCATGGGGAAGAGATAACACCGGCCATGGCGACACCTCCGCCTCCACTGCCATTCCTGACCCAGGTGGAGCTGGAGACTAAGTGCGTAGACCGGATATTTGACCTGTTCAAAGAGCAGAACTATCAACAGGCCTTGGGGCCCCTACTCAAGAAGGGGCTAGATATTGACAACCTCCCACATTCGATCGTGTGGCTCAAGAGTAGGGAGTACCTCCTCAAGTCTCTCAGATCTAGACCCAGACACAAAGCCACTCTCGCCGAGTTTCTCGGCACTGTCGCCGAACATGCTCACGATGACCACCCCTTAATTCAAAGGGGAATATACGAGCTCAGGCTGGCTCTGCGCTCCTAACAGAATCAAGATTATTGTAAATTTTTGTACTTTCTCCCATTGACTTTGGGTGTAATCATTGACTAAAAGTCAATAAAAATTATTTAATTGTCAATTGTCATACATACATACATACATACATACATACATACATACATACATACATACATACACTGACTTTTATATATATAGGGATTGAAAAAATTATTTAAAACTTTGATACAATAATTTGTTTTGAAGTACCCGTTTCCTTAGTACAGTAGAACCTCCCTGTAAAGGACACCTAATTGCAGAACCTAACTGTTCTTTAGAGAGGTGTCTTCTTACAGGAGAGTTTCTAAATTGTAAAAATGGTAATTTTTCAAATGAAAATTGTCCTTTGTAGAGAGGTGTCCGCTAAAAGGAGGTTCTACTGTAAATTCTGCTTGTGGCTAGCTTTTTTTTTTTTAAGGACCAAAGAAGCCCTACGATTTCTCTTCTTCTTTCTTATCTCCACTCAATCATATTAAGGTGTCAAGGTTCTAAAGCTTGAGAATTTTGATGGTGTCTGTTGGGTGACCTACAACTAGCGCCTTAAAACAATGTACGACACCTCCATATAAAAAGACATATTGTCTTCTTCTTTCTTATCTCCACTCAATCACACTAAGGTATCAAGCTTGTGAAGCTTGAGAAGACATATTGTGACTGCTGTGTCCCCAGGGTAATGGGAATGGCAGTGAGGGCTGGCAGTAACCTGGCAACACTCACCCGCCCCCACAGACTCTTGTACCTTCGCACCTACCCCACCTTGATGGTCAACCCGGACGGCTCCACCATCACCATCCACTATAAGGAGCCTCGCAAGATTATCAAGGTACCATTCACCCCTTGGTTTCTTATTATCCCTAGTACATGTGGTAAAGGCCATGGTAATCATGGCAGGTAGAAGTAGGCAACTGCTTTTACTATAAGTGCACCACATGTCTACACATATGAAAAGCAGTTCGACTTTGCACTTACAATTATGCCAGAGCAATAATATCCCTAGTACACATTGTACAGGCCATGATAATCATGGCAGGTAGAAGTTGGCAACTGATTTATCTATAAGTACACTACATGTCTACACATGTGAAAAGCAGTTTGACTTTGCATTTACAAATATGCCAGAGCAATAATATCCCTAGTACACATTGTACAGGCCATGATAATCATGGCAGGTAGAAGTTGGCAACTGATTTATCTATAAGTACACTACATGTCTACACATGTGAAAAGCAGTTTGACTTTGCACTTACAAATATGCCAGAGCAATAATATCCCTAGTACACATTGTACAGGCCATGATAATCATGGCAGATAGAAGTTGGCAACTGATTTATCTATAAGTACACTACATGTCTACACATGTGAAAAGCAGTTTGACTTTGCACTTACAAATATGCCAGAGCCCCATTTGGTTACTTACACTCACTGGTGAGGTTGGACTTTTACAAGAAACATGGTTGTGATGTAAGCAGTAGATGTGAGGATACTGTTAGGGAATAAAGCAGCGAATCAACAGAGGTTTTATTATTAAGGACACACATCCTACTTGGTTGTAGTTTGAGATCCATGAGTATAGGCCATCCTGTTAAACTGAAATATAAGGGGGTCGGTGGAAGGCTGGTTAAACAATTTGGTTTTCGACCACTACAACTCGGGTTCGATTCCCGCATTGGACACTTTTTTCTGATTTAAAAAAAAAAAAATGCTCCAATGGCCCCCGATTCTTGCGAAAGTTCAACCCCACCAGTGAGTGCAAGTAACCAAATGGGGCTCTGGCACATTTATAAGTGCAAAGTCGAACTTCTTTCCACATGTGTAGACATGTGGTGCGCTTACAGTAAAAGCAGTCGCTAACTACCCACCATGATTATCATGGCCTGTACCACGTGTACTAGGGATAATTTAAAAAAAAAAAACTGATTATATTTTTGCATGTTCATCAGACAGTTCTCAATATATCCAGTCTGAACACTCTGTGACGCCAACTCTATGAAAATAATAAACTATTATAGACGCGTAAGATTCTTTTTGAAATTAAACAATTTCTACTGCCCTTACTGCAATGGAAGGTTCACCACTGATAAGCCAGACCCTCCCATCAATTTTTCCATTGCAGTAAGGGCAGTAGAAATTGTTTAATTTCAAAAAGAATCTTACGCATCTAAAATAGTTTCTAATTTTCATAACAGATGGCGCGCTAATGCATTGTAATATAACCCACTCTATGACACCCATTATGGGATAAACAATGGTAGATTGGGTTTGTAGATAGATTAGGGTTTCACATTTAAAAAAAAAAAATTACAAGGGGTCGGTGGAAGGAGGGTCTAAACCGTTGGTTTTTCGACCGCTATGACCCGGGTTCAATTCCCGCATTGGGCACTTTTTTCTGAAAAAAAAATGCTCCAATGGCCCCCGATTCTTACAAAAGTCCAACTCTACCAGTGAGTGCATGTAACCAAACGGGGCTCTGGCACATTTGTAAGTGCAAAGTCAAACTGCTTTTCACATGTGTAGACATGTGGTGCACTTACAGTAAAAGCAGTCTCCTACTTCTACCCACCATGATTATCATGGTCTGTACCACGTGTACTAGGGATAAGCAAAAAAAAAAAAAAAATTACAAAAATATTTTCTCACAATGAGTTTCTTTTTACAATGCTAGCTCTCAAACAATAATCACTCTTCAACGGGCTTAATAAAAAAAACATCAACTATATCTTACAAGAAATTTGATAAGGCACAATTTGGATTATAGATTATAAACACAAGGTAATAAGACCAAATACGAATAAATAAATAGTGTGTGACATTTCGGTAACAGCGTTGTTACCATCTTCAGACAAAAGTACTGAATTCAGTACTTTTGTATCATTCAGTACTTTTGTCTGAAGATACTAACAACACTGTTACAGAGACGTCCCACACTATTTATTTATTTGGATTTGGTCTTATTACCTTGTGTTTACAAGAAATTTTATCTAGAAGAGCGATTATCGCTTGAAAGCTAGCATTTTAAAATAAAAACTCATTGTGAGAAAATATTTTTAAAATGTTTTTTCACAATTTTTATCATGAATAGGGTTTCACATATTGGAATATGTGTCCAGATGCCTCTGGACTTGTCCAGCCTCTCAGAAGAAGAGCTCAAGAGGGAACAGAAACGTAGGAAAGCCAAGGAGAAGGTGGTTATTAAGGAGAAGACCATCGTTGATTCCTACAATCCTGATAAATACGCCAAATTCTGGAAA
The DNA here is from genome assembly GCA_030710605.1 of Cordylochernes scorpioides. Lineage (NCBI taxonomy): Eukaryota > Metazoa > Arthropoda > Arachnida > Pseudoscorpiones > Chernetidae > Cordylochernes > Cordylochernes scorpioides. Next base: position 23,283,449 of record CP092867.1, read on the forward strand.
AAACCATAAAAAGTTTTTAAAAAAGGGGTTCCTGCCCTTTTTTGGTTTTCAACCCTGCGTAGATTTTTTTGCCCTTTAGAAATGTAAATAAATAAAGTGTTTTTTTTTCTTCATTTATTGTGATTTTTTTTTATTCTTTAATGAAAATTTGAGTTCTCTAAAGTACTGGAAGGTTTTGAGAAATGTCATTTGGTCTCATTGTATGGAAAACTCCTATTTGTACCTCCCAGGGTGAGTACAACTCCGGTAGAAGACAGGCAATATCCTAATGGGATGGCTAACACAAAGCCTGTTGATGGTGTCTGCTAGGGATAAGTAGAGCTCATCAATGGATGAGTCAATACATCAATAATGTGGTTTGGGGTTGTAGGTTGAGAATTGCACTTAGTACATAGTGGAAAAGGTAAGGAACTGCCCTGTAGGACGAAGTACAGTGGGGACTTTGTGAGCCCCGAGCCGCTATGATAACCATGAACAGGGAACTCTGAAATGTGGCTGACTAACGGGGCAATGGAACCCTCCTTTCCATGGAGCAACAAAATCAGGGACAAGACACCACCACATAGTGGGAAAACCTTGAAACCATTTTGGAAAGCCATTGCCCCTTGTTAGAGGTTATTTTATTATTATTGTTCATATTACTCTGTGTAAATGTTAGTATTACATTTGACCAGGAGTGCCTGGTCACGTGTGTGTAATTTATTGTATATATAGTGTGGTTGGAAAATAAAATGTGTGTGTGAATAGTATCAGTGCCTTTATTCTCTCTTTGGCAGAGGCGTTGGAAACACCATTGGGGTGTCATTTGGATAGTTCAAAACCTATACAGTCCTCTAGATAACGGCCTTCTTTCTGTTAAGGAAAAGGAAATCTTAACACCCCTAGATGACTGAACTTTAAGTCTGGAAATCAAAGACTGTTGTTCTCTTGGTAGGACAGAACCGGTGCTTGTCCCTCCTGCTCTGTACCAGTCATGTGCAGCAGCAGTAGATTTTATTCTTGCTGACATTGAGTTTTGATGGTACGGAGGAGGTCTCTTTCATCTAGTGGGGTTATCACTGTAGAGAGAAAATAGAGGTAATCCAGGCTCCTGGAGCGTAAATCGCCAACTACCCGGAGTTATTACTGTATATACAGGTTCCTTAGGGTATGTTTGAGCAAAAGATGACAATAGACAACAAAAGAGATAAACACCAACCAGACTTTTTTTATTATTGCTTTATCTCATGATTATCCTTATTAGAACACAGTGTTGTCAGACTAGATAATAATACCACACAGCAGCAGTGATCAGTGAAGACACAAAAATAACACACACCATAAATAATTTTTTTCATAAAAAGTGATCGCAATATTTTATATACATTTTTTTTTTTTTCAAATATACAGATAGATATCATGATTATATTTAAGATAATGATTTAGATTTTTAAACATTTTAAGAGATCATGATTTTGTTAAAAATATTCTATATAATAAAAATAAAACAAACATTATATGTAAAAATAAATAAATAAAAATTTATAAAAAAATGGAAAATTCTGTGGAGATAGAAGTGGGGAGGTAAGAGAGTGAAGTATATAGTATCAGTAAAACGTGTTGAATGGCAGCGATGAGCAAGGCACTAGCTCCACCGGCAGGATTTGTTGAGGTCGTAGATCTCCTTGTACTTGTTGTCCATGGCCTGGTTCAGTAGATACCGGTAGTACCATCGTGGTACGTGGAGGTAGCAGTCATCTTGGCTGCTGGACTCACAACCTCACTGTTATTACCTTCTTATCTCCATTCAACAATCATATTAGGGTATCACTTGTTGATGGTGTCTGCTGGGGATGAGTAGAGCTCATCAATAGATGAGTCAATACAGTCAATGATATCTGGATTCTTACTGATAGTAGAAGTGCCATACAACACTTGAGTCACACAGGGGAACTCAGAGACAAAGTAAGCAGGAACATAATTGGTTATCTCCAAAAACTCTCAAAAACCTCAAAAATTCACCTTCAATGGAAACCCTCACACGTTGGCATTGAAGGCAATGAAGCTGCTGATGTGCTAGCGAAAAAAGGCACAAAAGAACCCTTGCCACTGAAAAATAAACTTACTTTTAAAGAAATAGAAACAATAGCCAAAACAAAAATAAACAAGAACTGGAGGATCCCACCTAAGCACAGTTGGTACAGTGGAGTGAACCCAGGAGGAGCTCTGAACATCAGAAATAGACAACATCAAACAACACTAACAAGATTTAGAACAGGCCATCTCAAGCCATTGAAGATAGAAAATAATAACAAAATTTATCCCACTTGCCCAAAATGTAGTTTGGTACCTGCAGCTCCAGAACACATTTTGGCTTGCATTAGATGCACTAAACAGGACCTTTGGGAGAGGCCGCTGCTCATCATAAAACAGCTTGAGGAGCATGAACTTGTGGCGACCGCACTTTGCTTCAGCGAACAAAGCTTCAATACACATACGGGCAGAAAGATGGCGGCCCCACTTTGCCTCGCCAAGCACGTGTTTTAAGAACATTTCACTACGCATGCGCGTGGGACGTCATCCAGAACTTTCTAGCGGCTGGCTTCTTCCGACACACTCGATCTGGCCACACTGACGCAGTAAACAAGAAGGCTTAAGCTGGCGGCCATTATTTCAACCGTTGCTTCTTTTCTCTTTATAATTTCTTGCTTTAAATAAATTAATTTTAATTTTATCAGCAGCCTTTCCACAACACAACACATCAACAACCATCCTACAAATTGGTGAGCCGGACGACTCGAATGAAGAATTAACGGCCAACGTCAAGGGCAAATCTTGGAATCTCAAACTTTCACAATGGAACTCACCCCATCTCAAATATCAAAATTGATTTTTCGAGCTCCACCCTTCTTGCCCAAAGACATTCCATTGTGGCTCAACCAACTGGAAGCTGCCTTTAATTTTGCAAACATCGCCAGCGACGACGATTTCAAGTATAACACAATAATCGTTAATTTGGATGAACTGGCTCTCATTTGCGTCTTTGACATTGTAGAGAACCCACCAGTTTTAGGAAAATATGCGGTGCTCAAAGAACGACTTCTCCTGCGATTTGGCCGGTCACGCCAGGTAAGAACAGCTCAAGTCTCAGAAACTAAGCCCATTGCTGATCAGAGACCCTCGATTATCCTGGTCGAATTGTCCAAACCACCTCCATCTCAGCACTGTGATCCCTGTACTCCCACCTCCAATAGCCTCCAACACCTGGAGCAGACGGCTTTTCCCCGTGACATGAATGTCACAACAACTGCCCCGGTGACTACAGTCCATAACGTTGAAGACACCAACTCAAGCGCCAACTTTCCTTCTCTCTCCAGCTCTCTTGAGTGACTCTTCATCCCTGGACTCCTCATCGTTCTGCTCCAACCCTCCTTCAAACACCATCTCGTGCCCCCCTGAAACTGTTTTCTCCACCCCAGTGCACAGTGACAATCCCTTGCCCCAGCAGCCGCCGTCTCACGAAGAGCCCTTGCCCCAGCAGCCGCCGTCTCACGAAGAGGACTTGCCTCCATCCTGCGAGCAGAAACATCCACTCTTCCTAGAAGAAACCAATAACGCTGCTGCAACGACTCCTCTTCACTTGCAGCCCGCCCAAACTTCGGTAACACAACCTCTCCAACCTCAAAACTCTCTCCAACAGTCATTACCTCCCATTGAAGCAAGAGTCACTACTTCCCCAATACCAATAGCTCCACCGGTACTCACGGCGACTATCCCTATCGCTGAGCAATCCATCGTGTCCCTGCAACCTAACAAAATGGTCGCCACCCATTACATCCGGACAACATTTGAAAAGGACAGGTGCCTCCCTCAAGCCCCCAAGACCAGATCCCAACCCAACAAGGCACCCTACCAAGAGTTCCCTCTACGACTACATAGGATCTTTAAAGATCCTACTGGAGGGGGAGTAGTGTGGCGACCGCACTTTGCTTCAGCGAACAAAGCTTCAATACACATACGGGCAGAAAGATGGCGGCCCCACTTTGCCTCGCCAAGCACGTGTTTTAAGAACATTTCACTACACATGCGCGTGGGACGTCATCCAGAACTTTCTAGCGGCTGGCTTCTTCCGACACACTTGATCTGGCCACACTGACGCAGTAAACAAGAAGGCTTAAGCTGGCGGCCGTTATTTCAACCGTTGCTTCTTTTCTCTTTATAATTTCTCTTGCTTTAAATAAATTAATTTTAATTTTATCAGCAGCCTTTCCACAACACAACACATCAACAACCATCCTACAAACTCATGGAATTCGTGTAATCTTTACAAAAGGGGATAAGAAACAACAACAACAACAGTCAATGATGTCTTCTTCTTTCTTATCTCCACTCAATCATATTATGGTATCAAGCCTTGTAGAGATCTTTGATGGTGTCTGCTGGGGATGAGTAGAGCTCATCAATAGATGAGTCAATACAGTCAATAATGTGGTTTGGGATTGATAAGACACAATTTGGATTATAAACACAAGGTAATAAGACCAAATCCAAATAAATAAATAGTGTGACATTTCGGTAACAGTGTTGTTACCATCATCAGACAAAAAGTACTGAATGTTATACTGAATCACAAATCTTGTTACTGAAATGTCATACACTATTTATTTATTTGGATTTGGTCTTATTACCTTGTGTTTATAATCTAAATTGTGCCTTATCAATTCAGATTATAGATTATAATGCCCAATGCGGGATTCAATCCCGGGTTGTAGCGGTCTAAAACCAATGGTTTAGACCATCCTTCCACCGACCCCCTGGTTACCTAAATAAATAATTATAATATTGTAGCGTTATTTGTTGTATTGTTTTACATAATTAAGTTTTTTTTAGATTTTGTTTGTGTTTGTTTTGCATATATTGAATTAATGATTGCTATATATATCCGTGTATTCTTTGATTTAGTTAGTCTGCTCGTTGGCAGCAATAAACGTTTATCGTTCGATTTATCTTCTCCTGTTGTTTGCAATTCTTACCGTGACAAGTGGTGGAGAAGCTGGGTACCGATACCATCACGGATACCTCTGTCAGAAGAAGCCGTCGCCTAGAAGGCCTAGAGCCACGCTTTGATTTCGACGAAAAGAATAAGCTAATCAGAAAAATGTCAATATCGGCTGGAGTTAACACGGGTGTTAAAAAAAATACTTGCAAACATTTGACAAGAAACCCAACTGTGTTTAGCGGCAATGGAACGGAGGATTGTGGCAAATGGATGAAGGATTACGAACGTATTGCGAGATCGAACTGCTGGGATGCCACGATGAAATTGGCAAACGCACCATTCTTTTTGGAAGAGACCGCTGGCCAATGGTATGATAACAACGAAGAAGGAATGGATTCGTGGGATATGTTCAAGGAGATGTTTAGCCGGACATTCGACAATAGCGGTGTCCTTCTCAGACGCGCTAAGGAAAACCTTCAGAGTCGAGCTCAGAAGAGTACAGAATCCTGTGAATCCTATATCCAAGACGTTCTGAGCTTGTGTAGGCAGGTGAATCCCGATATGAGTCAAGGAGAGAAAGTGGCACATCTAATGAAAGGTGTGGTAGAAGATGTCTATCAGGTCATCTTGATAAAGGAAATTGATACTGTTGAAGCCTTTGTCGATTGGTGCCGAAAAGTGGAGGCTTGCAAGCAGCGACGCATCGGGAAACCAAGGTTTGAGCGACTCCCTAACGTCGCAAGTATAGAGCAACCAAACTCCTCGTCTCTGGAAGATCTGATTCGACGAATCGTGAGAGAAGAAATTAAAAGTGCCCTACATTTCGAATCTATAGTGCCGGAGGTGAACTCCCTGAAGAAAATTGTTCATGAAGAGGTTGAGAGAAATCTGACCCCAATTGCGGAGCAGGGCCCATACTACCGAGAACAACGCCGCCAATTTGAAGGACCGGCGAAACCACCCCCGTATTACCAGCAGCAAAGTCCTACAAGGCTGACAACTGCCCGAGGAAAGACTGACGAATGGAGGACGGTGGATAATATTCCCGTTTGTTTCCAATGCGGACGCCCGGGTCACGTCGCCAGGTACTGCCGAGAGCGGCGAGGGATGGTGGGTCGACAGCCACCGGGGAGATACCACCCTGTCCAGAACGGCCCGCGAACGATCTATAATAGCGATGAAACCCCAGGCCGCGCAAGTTACCGAAGCCCGTCGCCCTATCCAGGTCGTGGCCGATCCCCAGCTGAACGTCGCCCCTCGATATCGCCAAGCCGACGATCTGACCGATCACCTTATCGTGAGGAAAACTAGAGCAAGCGCCCTTCGCTGGAGGTAAGGTCGCTGAGGAGATTATAAATCCTCCGCCGCTCATAGCCGCTAAACTATCACAGAATATAGTTGACGTTACTATTGACGATAAAACTTTTCCTGCCCTTGTCGACAGCGGCGCTTCGTTTTCGGTTATTTCGGACCACTTTAGACAACAACACAAAAATACTATGTTCAGTGACGCTGGCATGACACTTAGAGTTGCCGACGGGAAATATATCGTTTCCAGGGGCCGATGTACTTTACGTTTAGAAATAAACGGATTAGTACATACGTTTGAATTCATCGTTTTACCAAGTTGTAGCCACGACATCATTCTCGGTTGGGACTTCCTGGAGGCGTCAAGGGCTATAATCGATTGTGGTGGCGCCGAGATTCTGTTAGAAAAAGCGGGACTACCAGGGGGCTCTTCTAGCATGCGAGCTGTGGCCGCCAACGGTAGCCTTATGATTTCTACTGGTTCGACCAGGCTGAATTGAGACCGTCGTCTGCGGAGGGGATCGTCTTCTGGAGAGGTGGCCCGTCTTCTGCGGAGTTGAGACCGTCGTCTGCGGAAATTGCCGTCTGCAGAAATTGCCGCCTGCAGAGAATCGCCGTCTGCAGAGGTCGCGGTCTGCGGAGATGGTAGCGCCGTCTGCAGAGATTGAATCGCCGCCTGCAGATCCGGACGAGCAACAAGCCAACATTGTCTGACAGCGAGGACGCTGTCCTTTTGGAGAGGAGGGCATTGTAGCGTTATTTGTTGTATTGTTTTACATAATTAAGTTTTTTAGATTTTGTTTGTGTTTGTTTTGCATATATTGAATTAATGATTGCTATATATATCCGTGTATTCTTTGATTTAGTTAGTCTGCTCGTTGGCAGCAATAAACGTTTATCGTTCGATTTATCTTCGCCTGTTGTTTGCAATTCTTACCGTGACAATATTATGATACACTAAGTATATTTTCTATACAGACAAACAAAATATGGTTACTACAGGACAATGAAGAAAACTGGTACAAGGGTGTATATTAGTAAATTAAATTTTATTGCCCTCTACGTTAAAATTTTACACAAATAAATTTACTGGCAATGCGTTTCTTTTTTTTTTTTAAATCTCTACAGACCTTACTGCAATGATATGATTTAATGAATGAGAGGGCTTGGCTCATCAGTAGTGAACCCTCTCAGCGGTTTCGCCAAATTAATCTCTAGACCGCTCTACTATTGTATTGGACTGGTTTTGTTATATACCCTGCATTTTCTATGGAAGGCAGCCAAATGGTGTTTAGTGAACTATGGACATAAGCTTATAGGTCTGTAGAGGTACATACATATAAATTTCAAGGTATTGCATCGAGCAAAGCTCTTCCGCGCAAAACATGTTTTCATAACCCTTATATAGTAGTAAACAAATTCACTACTGATGAGCCAAGCCCTCTCATTCATTAAATCATATCATTGCAGTAAGGTCTGTAGAGATTTAAAAAAAAAAAAGAAACGCATTGCCAGTAAATTTATTTGTGTAAAATTTTAACGATAGAGGGCAATTAAATTTAATTTACTACTATATAAGGGTTATGAAAACATGTTTTGCGCGGAAGAGCTTTGCTCGATGCAATACCTTGAAATTTATATGTATGTACCTCTACAGACCTATAAGCTTATGTCCATAGTTCACTAAACACCATTTAGCTGCCTTCCATAGAAAATGCAGGGTATATAACAAAACCAGTCCAATACAATAGTAGAGCGGTCTAGAGATTAATTTGGCGAAACCGCTGAGAGGGTTCACTACTGATGAGCCAAGCCCTCTCATTCATTAAATCATATCATTGCAGTAAGGTCTGTAGAGATTTAAAAAAAAAAAAAAAGAAACGCATTGCCAGTAAATTTATTTGTGTAAAATTTTAAGGGTGTATATACAAGCTTGAGAACATCAACAGCTTGGACTTTCAATGATACAAAACATCAAAAGAAGCAAGAGATGATCTAGTAAATAATGATTTAGACACAATTTGGATTATAGATTAGAAACACAAGGTAATAACACCAAATCCAAATAAATTTTGCATGACGTTTTGGTAACAGCATTGTTACCATAATCAGAAAAAGTACTGAATGAGAAAAAATACATCAGCATGTTTTTAAATTTAAAAACATGCTGTGATATTTTTTCTCATTCGGTGATTTTGTCTGATGATAGTAACAATGCTGTTACTGAAACGTCACATACTATTTATTTGTATTTGGTGTTATTACAGTAGAACCTCCCTTTAGCGGACACCCCGCTAGTGGACACCTCTCCACAAAGAACAGTTTTCATTTGCAAAATTACCATTTTTACTATTTAGCAACTCTCCAGTAAGAGAACACCTCTCCCTAAAGGACACTTTGGCTCTGAAATTAGGTGTGCTTTACAGGGAGGTTCTATTGTACCTTGTGTTTATGATAAGTAGAAAAATAAGATGAGCAGAGCCCCTTACCCAGGTGGAGGTGTACAAGCCGGTGGTGGTGGGGAACACATGTCCAGCTGCCACATCCACCGGTTATTCCCAGCACAGAAATGGTTTCAGGAATCAACCAGGCGATAAGTCATCAGAGAGGGTAGGTAAATGTAGAGCACAGAATTTGGATTGCTGAAAATTAAAATAATTTTTTCAAACCTGTTCCGTAGAACCTCCCTCTAAAAGACAACATAGTGTCCTCTCATGGGAGTTCTATTATATTCCTTAATAAATGGTGCAGGCTATATAAGATAATCAAACAACAATCAACCAACACTACAATAGTAGAACACAGTCTGGAGATTATAAACTACCCTCTGTCAGGGTTCATCACTGATGAGCCATGCCCTCCTGTTAGAACTCATGGAATATTGTATGTATATATGTAAATATTACAACTATTTTCATATTTTTGGTTTTTTGTGTGTCTGACCCCTCAGCAAAGGGGAATCTATTTTTTGCTGTTTCTTCTCCTCTTTTCACACACCACCCCCCCCCCCCCCCCCCTCCCTGTCGAGAGAATGTAATCGCCCGCCGACCGGATGGACAGTCCAAGTACCCACCGACCAATCGGAGGGGCAGAGGGGTCAAAAAGGTCAGGGGCGCGCGGCCAGAGTTGGTGTCACAGCTGTGCCAGGTAGACAAGAAAAAGGCCTCGCGGGGGGCTTGCCCAAGATGAGCTCCGGGATCTTCGTCCATCTTCCATAAACGACCATACAAGCGGTCTGAGAAGGGACTGGGTGGCTGACATCTCAAAGAAAGGTGAAGCCGAGACGAATCTTTGAGAGATTCGCATAGTGGTTGGAGTACGTCGAGAGCGACGAATTGTGCTTCATCTGAAGATACCAGGAAGTTCGTTGAGGACAACGAATTGTGCTTCCAAGGCAGGGGGGCTCGGGCAAGCCGACCTAACAACTGAGAGGAACTGTTTTTGGTGAGCACTCTCTCACACGCTTTTATTTCCTAAAAATTGATATATTTTTTATGTTAATCTAGCATATTTTTTGTATTTTTCTTTTCTTATTTTTACCAAGTTTTTTTCTATTTTTCGTCAATATCATCAATTTATATTTTTCTTTTGTTAAAAAACATTTAAGCTGCATGCAAAATTTTGGAATACACAAAAATAATAAGTTTTTCATATATTTTTTATCCTTCATTTTATAGCTAACATTAAACAAAACTTTATATGTGTAACCTTTTGTTGTCTTCCTTTTTTCTTGCTTGAACACCCAAGGCAGCCCAAAACAATATCAAACTTTAGGTTAAAGTTTTTATTTGTTAAAAAGGGGGTTTGTGGAGCGTTCCGAAGTTTTCTTTTCCTCCACAAGCTTTTTTAATTACCCCTTTCTTAACATTTATACCTCCTATTTCAATTTTTATTAACCTAGTTCAACATCTTCTGAAATTTTTATTATTATTATTATTATTTTGAATGTAGCATTTGTGTATTAACACAAGGTAATAAGACCAAATCCAAATAAATAAATAGTGTGTAACGTTTCGGTAACAGGTTTCGGTTATTTATTTGGATTTGGTCTTATTACCTTGTGTTTATAATCTATAATCCAAATTGTGCCTTATCAATTTGTGTATTAAAAAAATTTGTCTTCAATTTCAGTAATAAAGGAAGGTCATTAAGATGATGACATTTGATAACTAGGATTATTATGGGTCAAAACACTAAAAGAGAACTCTTCAACCACTGTGCCCCATTGACATAATGCTAAGCGCTTCAGACTTGGTACTCTTATGATAACTTTTTCCTCTCCACTCTGTGGCCAACATTGAACAGAACACACTGTGAGAACTTACGGTAGAGTCACTGGAACATCTGTGCGAGGGTTGACCTGCCACCAGACAAACAACAACAATGTTGGCACAAGTCGACAGAGTTGTTGTGGCCCAACTTACAGGGGGCTGCCGGGGACTTGCACCTGACAGGACTGCTCTCCTACACAGCCAGACAGACAGACAGACAATATAGTGACAACAGACAGCTGGCAACATACCCTGGTGTGGTTATGGCCCAGGTAGGGTTTGCCGAAATACTTGCGGTAGAGACGGCACACCACACATCTGCTGTCTGGAACAACACAAGTTTCCTCAGGTCAACACAATAGATTTGTGGCGACCACACTTTGATTCAGCGAGCGCGAACTGGGACAAAGCTTTAAAACACATACGGGCGGAAGAATAGCGGCCGCACTATGCATCGGCAAGCGCGTGCTGGGAAAAAAACCGTCACTACGCATGCGCGGGCGTCATCCAGACTTTCTGGCGACTGGCGCGGTAAACAAAAAGGCCTGCTCCCAACGGCCATTACTTCAACCGTTACTTCTTTTCTCTTTATATATTTCTGGCTTTAAATAAATTAATTTTAATTATAATTTTATCAGCGGCCTTTCCACAAGCCACACCAACACATCACGCAACCATCCCACAGATTCTTACATCTCATCCCAACCCTATAAATGAAACAAAAAATGACCCAAAAATGTAAGATAGATGGTTTAGGTGTGGCCCTTGTAGTATTCTGTACAATTAGGCAACCCCAATCACATGTTGTTTCTTATCCCCTTGTGTAAAGCTTACACGAATTCCATGTGCAAGACGGGCAATGCAGCATGCAAATCAACATCTGATCTCATGGAATGGGGTGTAGGGGCGCAGTTTTCGTTGATCATGGCACCATGATGATCCAGGCACACTTTGGTGAAAGTCTGACTTTGCCTGTGATTTGAGGTTGTCCTAACATGGACGCAGACGCCTTTGCTGCCAACTCTAACATGAGTACAGACGCAGCTCCTCCGTACCTTGAAGTAGGACCCTTGCTGAGGTCTATCAGCCAGGTCAGTTGAACTCAGTATTTTTAAAGAGGTCTTTCTCCTCTTCTAACAATGCTGCTGTTGGTCCGCGACTGCTTATTCATCAGAGTTATTCTGCTTGTTTCGCAGCTGGCCTTCATATCTGAAGGTCGTTTCCCTATCCGCCACCTGGGGACGCGCCCTGTAGCAGTCAGCTCTGCCCAGTCACATAATAATATAAAAGAGGATTTATTTACATTCCAAATTATACATGTGTTGTAGTATTTCTAACCAGCGAGAACCAGAGGTGGATGATGAGTTATATGTCCAGATACAGAGTACATTTCACAGAGTATTCATTGTTATATCACATCCCTATTAATAAATCAAAAACAAACAGCACCATGATCAAATCTAAACACAGCTCTCTGAAGAAGAGGCCAGAAAATGTTATACTTTCTTGGTACAGAATTGGCACAAAAAGGATAATGCTTTTCCTCCTTTTAATAAGAAAGGGGTGTAAAATTTACACTCAAAATTATCTCTCTATAAAAGAAATGAATATTTGTGATTTTTATAAAAATTTTGAAGAGTATTACTGAGGTATATATCACTCCTCTGCTTAACTAATGACACTTGAAAAGAAAAATATTGCAATAGAATTGTTTCACTTCCATAAAACGATCTTGGATAAATAAGAGCCTCCTAAAACAATGGATTAAAATAAGATTCCTCTCTCTTCCTTACAGTTTTAATTAGGTCAATATTTTTTCCTTATTTCTTCACTGATATACTACGAATCCTTACAAGGCATGTAAGATCTTGATAAAGTTGTTGGTTGTTAATTTTTATGTATCTAGATACAGATATTTTTTTAAATGTAATTCTTCAACTATATAATATTGTTCTCAAAGTACATGATTGGTATGGTGGTAATGTAAAATAGTTGTAGTGGGTAAACAAGTCTACTCCCAACTATAATATTTCCTAGAGTTATATAAAAGGAAGATAAGATGACAGTGGCAGCAAGAACTCACCGCAGACATCCATAGGAGGGGGAGCAGGGCAGGAAGGAGGGGGACATGGAGATGGGGAAGGTCTGCAGGGACTGGGGCAGCGGACAGGACTTGGGGGACATTCTGGCTCAGGATAGCACATCTGGAGTCACACAGTTTATATCTCTGTCACATGTCCTGTTCAAGCTACAGTAGAACACCTCTGTCACATGTCCTGTTCAAGCTACAGTAGAACACCTCTGTCACATGTCCTGTTCAAGCTACAGTAGAACACCTCTGTCACATGTCCTGTTCAAGCTACAGTGGAACACCTCTGTCACGTGTCCTGTTCAAGCTACAGTAGAACACCTCTGTCACATGTCCTGTTCAAGCTACAGTAGAACACCTCTGTCACATGTCCTGTTCAAGCTACAGTGGAACACCTCTGTCACGTGTCCTGTTCAAGCTACAGTAGAACACCTCTGTCACATGTCCTGTTCAAGCTACAGTAGAACACCTCTGTCACATGTCCTGTTCAAGCTACAGTAGAACATCTCTGTCACATGTCCTGTTCAAGCTACAGTAGAACACCTCTGTCACATGTCCTGTTCAAGCTACAGTAGAACACCTCTGTCACATGTCCTGTTCAAGCTACAGTAGAACACCTCTGTCACATGTCCTGTTCAAGCTACAGTAGAACACCTCTGTCACATGTCCTGTTCAAGCTACAGTAGAACACCTCTGTCACATGTCCTGTTCAAGCTACAGTAGAACATCTCTGTCACATGTCCTGTTCAAGCTACAGTAGAACACCTCTGTCACATGTCCTGTTCAAGCTACAGTAGAACACCTCTGTCACATGTCCTGTTCAAGCTACAGTAGAACACCTCTGTCACATGTCCTGTTCAAGCTACAGTAGAACACCTCTGTCACATGTCCTGTTCAAGCTACAGTAGAACACCTCTGTCACATGTCCTGTTCAAGCTACAGTAGAACACCTCTGTCACATGTCCTGTTCAAGCTACAGTAGAACACCTCTGTCACATGTCCTGTTCAAGCTACAGTAGAACACCTCTGTCACATGTCCTGTTCAAGCTACAGTAGAACACCTCTGTCACATGTCCTGTTCAAGCTACAGTAGAACAAGCTCCATGAGAGAACACTCACACTAGAGGAAACCTTTCTATACAGGACAGTTTTCAATTGCAAAATTACCATTTTTACTACTTTGAAACTCACTGGTAAGAGAACACCTCTCTCTAAAGGACACTTTGGCTCTGTATTTAGATGTCCTTTACAGGGAGGTTCTACTGTATTAGGAAATTTTACTTATAAAATAATTTTCACTAAACAATAGTGTATCTTCTTTATATAAAACAACCCAGCAAGAGATACAACTTTTTTTTTCCTTGACAGCAAACGGTAGGTCGAGATGAACTGGATTCACACTTATATTATACTAGCGGGTGTACCCGGGTTTTACCCGAGTGAAAGTTTGCCTAACGAATATTATATATTATGAAGTATAATAAACAATGTTAAAGATTAGTTTTAATTATTAATCAAGATTGTGTGTGAATATGTGAGAAAGATGTAATATCGTTGTTGTTTTCTTGGCCGACTGTTTTACATATGGTGTTATCTTAAAATTGCTTGTTTTGAATATTTTTTTAGATTGAGTTGAATGAATCACTGAATTTTTTTTTGTATTTATATATAAATAAAATTAACTCTGTTGATTTTTTTAGTATTTAATCGATAACAGCGAAGTTACGCATGTTAAAGTTAGGAAAAATATTTTGATGTTAAGCAAAACCTGCTCCATCTCGTTTTACATAAATGTTGAAAATTTGGTCGAAATTGATGCATTGTAACGAAAGTTTTTAGCGAACAACACTTATGAAATTTGCATTTTATTAATATAGATTATCATTGCAGTAAAACATCTCTTTGTTCTTTGTAAAGGACATCTAGCTGCAGAGTTGATGTGTTCTTTATGAAGACATACTGGAGAGCAGATAAATAGTAAAATTATGATTTAGGAGAAGAAAAAAACTGTCTTTTGTAGAGAAGTGTCCTCTAGTGAGTGTGTTCTCTCATGAATGTCCTAATGCATAAGCAAAATTTTTACCATAATCAGTATTTTTACTCCCTTGTATTCCATACGATCAAGGAACCTTTGTTGGCCGGTATTGTAATCAGGGTGCACGGACCGATCTGATCTGTTCCATGGACAAGACACCACCACCCCACTTCCTTGTATAAATTGTAATTTTGTAATGGCGTAATATAATGTCAACAGTTCAAAATTGGAAGTGCGAAATACGACACTTTGTAAATTTTACAAGAAAGCTAAAATTATCACATTACTTTCCAAAAAATAAATTAATTTGATTTGATCTTTAAAAAAAAAAAAACATTAAATCTTCTTTCTTATCTCCACTCAATCATATTAGGGTATCAAACTTGTATAGCTTGTTGATGGTGTCTGCTGGGGATGAGTGGATCACATCAATGGATGAGTCAATCCAGTTCAACCCAGTCATGAAAACATTAAATAAATTATTTTATTTAGGCACACAAAGTGGAAAGGTCACATTAAAATTTGCCAATTCTGAAGGAGCAATTGACAAAAGAAGTGGTAACTGTCTAAAATGTCATCACAGTATTCACAAAGAGAGATTGTGGAATTATGCAACTGCCCACATGGGGGAAAAAACAATTTTCCTGTTGATTCAAAACTCTCTTTTATAAATTCAATTGCCATCAATCGATAAAATTTGTAATAAATAAATTTACTGGCAATGGGTTTCTTTTCAATGTTGTTGTTGTCGTGTCCAATGAAGAGCCTCAGATGTCTCCATACATCTCTATCACAGCAGCAGCAATGTCCACTATCTTGGGTGTGTAAAGCTGCTGCTCTGGGTCCATGTCAATTTTCTGCAAGACTGCGGCCATTGCTGGGCATGAGGATATGTGGGTAGGTGTTAGTTCCACACCAGGACATTCATTGGAAAATGGGTGCCGTTGCCACATTAGTCACCTTGGAAATGAACCAGAATTTGGTCGAATATTCCAAGGGTCCAGGGGGGGCCGCAGTTTCTTTTCGATAATATCCTTAAATATTATCTCTACAGACCTCTTACTGCAATGATATAAGTTATTGAATGAGAGGGCTTGACTCATCAGTAGTTTATCATTTAGTTTGACATTGTTCTGTTGACCAACTTACCGGAGTGCAGACCCCTTTGTACTTGCTCAGACGGGAATATTGGAGCTCTTTGGGGCAGCACCGTTTCTACAATACACATCATACATTGGATACCGGATATACACTCAGGAACAAAATACTTAAGGAAGTGGAAAGTCTTTGATGTCCCTGGTCATCTTTTTAAAAGAAAACAGAGGCAATTTTGTTCACACTTGGTTATCTCGTGTGTCTTCAATAAAGGTCACTGTAATATCTTTCAGAGTTATCATCTGAATCCCGATATACATGCAAAAAGGTAAATCTTAAGTTTTGTTTTCGTGAGTGTACGTATTTTAATATTAATCTTTTTACTTCATATAGCCTCTTTTTCTATATGAGAGGAATCAATTGGATAATCTTCATAAATATTAATGATATATTTTTATTTAGCTTTATATTTTATTGTTTATCCATCTAAGTTTTGTCCATGAGTGTACCACCACATCCACAGAAGGATGGTGACCAGCATATAATCCACATTAAGACAATTGTTACAAAGCAATGGAATATACAGATTCTTGCACAAGCCTACCCCCAGTAAGTGCAAGTAATCAAATATGTGGCTCTGAGACCTAGTAAGTGTTAAAGAGTCATAATGATCCTTTTAACTATAACAGGGAAAAGTAATGATCAGTTCACAACATAAAAATAAATATTTTTTTAATACTCTATGTATATAGATGGAAATTTTGCCGGGAGGAAATTGATCTAAAGAGTCAAGACAAGGGTCGCCTTTCCCGTCTTAGATGGCGTCTGGTTTTAGACGTCTATTTTGACGGGAGAGGCGACCCTTGTCTCTTTAACTCTATGTATATGTGTGAGAAAAAGTAGAGAAAATATATATATATAGTGTCTATCAAATAGGAGAAGCTAGAGGTACAGAGGAGAAGCTAGAGGTACATAGGTGAAGCTAGAGGTACATAGAAGAAGCTAGAGATATGTAAAAAGAAGCTAGAGGTACGTAGGAGAATTTAGAGGTACATAGGAGAAGCTAGAGATATGTAAGAGAAGCTAGAGGTACGTAGGAGAAGCTAGAGATATGTAAAGAGAAGCTAGAGGTACGTAGGAGAAGCTAGAGGTACATAGGAGAAGCTAGAGATATGTAAAAAGAAGCTAGAGGTACGTAGGAGAAGCTAGAGGTACATAGGAGAAGCTAGAGATATGTAAGAGAATCTAGAGGTACGTAGGAGAAGCTAGAGATATGTAAAGAGAAGCTAGAGGTACGTAGGAGAAGCTAGAGGTACATAGGAGAAGCTAGAGATATGTAAAAAGAAGCTAGAGGTACGTAGGAGAAGCTAGAGGTACATAGGAGAAGCTAGAGATATGTAAAGAGAAGCTAGAGGTACGTAGGAGAAGCTAGAGGTACATAGGAGAAGCTAGAGATATGTAAAGAGAAGCTAGAGGTACGTAGGAGAAACTAGAGGTACATAGGAAAAGCTAGAGATATGTAAAGAGAAGCTAGAGGTACGTAGGAGAAGCTAGAGGTACATAGGAGAAGCTAGAGATATGTAAAGAGAAGCTAGAGGTACGTAGGAGAAGCTAGAGGTACATAGGAGAAGCTAGAGATATGTAAAGAGAAGCTAGAGGTACGTAGGAGAAACTAGAGGTACATAGGAAAAGCTAGAGATATGTAAAGAGAAGCTAGAGGTACGTAGGAGAAGCTAGAGGTACATAGAAGAAGCTAGAGATATGTAAAGAGAAGCTAGAGGTACGTAGGAGAAGCTAGAGGTACATAGAAGAAGCTAGAGATATGTAAAGAGAAGCTAGAGGTACGTAGGAGAAGCTAGAGGTACATAGGAGAAGCTAGAGATATGTAAAGAGAAGCTAGAAGCACATAGGAGAAGCTAAAGATATGTAAAGAGAAGCTAGAAGCACATAGGAGAAGCTAGAAGCACATAGGAGAAGCTAGAGGTACGTAGGAGAAGCTAGAGGTACATAGGAGAAGCTAGAGATATGTAAAGAGAAGCTAGAAGCACATAGGAGAAGCTAGAGGTACGTAGGAGAAGCTAGAGGTACATAGAAGAAGCTAGAGATATGTAAAAAGAAGCTAGAGGTACGTAGGAGAAGCTAGAGATATGTAAAGAGAAGCTAGAAGCACATAGGAGAAGCTAGAGGTACGTAGGAGAAGCTAGAGGTACATAGAAGAAGCTAGAGATATGTAAAGAGAAGCTAGAGGTACGTAGGAGAAGCTAGAGGTACATAGGAGAAGCTAGAGATATGTAAAGAGAAGCTAGAAGCACATAGGAGAAGCTAAAGATATGTAAAGAGAAGCTAGAAGCACATAGGAGAAGCTAAAGATATGTAAAGAGAAGCTAGAAGCACATAGGAGAAGCTAGAGGTATATAGGAGAAGCTAGAGGTACGTAGGAGAAGCTAGAGGTACGTAGGAGAAGGTAGAGGTACATAGGAGAAGCTAGAGATATGTAAAGAGAAGCTAGAAGCACATAGGAGAAGCTAGAGGTACATAGGAGAAGCTAGAGATATGTAAAGAGAAGCTAGAAGCACATAGGAGAAGCTAGAGGTACATAGGAGAAGCTAGAGATATGTAAAGAGAAGCTAGAAGCACATAGGAGAAGCTATAGGTATATAGGAGAAGCTAGAGGTACGTAGGAGAAGCTAGAGGTACGTAGGAGAAGCTAGAGGTACATAGGAGAAGCTAGAGATATGTAAAGAGAAGCTAGAAGCACATAGGAGAAGCTAGAGGTACATAGGAGAAGCTAGAGATATGTAAAGAGAAGCTAGAAGCACATAGGAGAAGCTAGAGGTACATAGGAGAAGCTAGAGATATGTAAAGAGAAGCTAGAAGCACATAGGAGAAGCTAGAGGTATATAGGAGAAGCTAGAGATATGTAAAGATAAGCTAGAAGCACATAGGAGAAGCTAGAGATATGTAAAGAGAAGCTAGAGGTACGTAGGAGAAGCTAGAAGCACATAGGAGAAGCTAGAGATATGTAAAGAGAAGCTAGAAGCACATAGGAGAAGCTAGAGATATGTAAAGAGAAGCTAGAGGTACATAGGAGAAGCTAGAGATATGTAAAGAGAAGCTAGAGCACATAGAAGAAGCTAGAGGTACGTAGGAGAAGCTAGAGATATGTAAAGAGAAGCTAGAGATATGTAAAGAGAAGCTAGAGGTACATAGGAGAAGCTAGAGATATGTAAAGAGAAGCTAGAGATATGTAAAGAGAAGCTAGAGATATGTAAAGAGAAGCTAGAGGTACATAGGAGAAGCTAGAGATATGTAAAGAGAAGCTAGAAGCACATAGGAGAAGCTAGAGGTATGTAAAGAGAAGCTAGAAGCACATAGAAGAAGCTAGAGGTATGTAAAGAGAAGCTAGAAGCACATAGAAGAAGCTAGAGGTATGTAAAGAGAAGCTAGAAGCACATAGAAGAAGCTAGAGATATGTAAAGAGAAGCTAGAAGCACATAGGAGAAGCTAGAGGTATGTAAAGAGAAGCTAGAAGCACATAGAAGAAGCTAGAGATATGTAAAGAGAAGCTAGAGGTACATAGGAGAAGCTAGAGATATGTAAAGAGAAGCTAGAAGCACATAGAAGAAGCTAGAGGTACGTAGGAGAAGCTAGAGATATGTAAAGAGAAGCTAGAGATATGTAAAGAGAAGCTAGAGGTACATAGGAGAAGCTAGAGATATGTAAAGAGAAGCTAGAGATATGTAAAGAGAAGCTAGAGATATGTAAAGAGAAGCTAGAAGCACATAGAAGAAGCTAGAGGTATGTAAAGAGAAGCTAGAAGCACATAGAAGAAGCTAGAGATATGTAAAGAGAAGCTAGAAGCACATAGAAGAAGCTAGAGGTATGTAAAGAGAAGCTAGAAGCACATAGAAGAAGCTAGAGGTATGTAAAGAGAAGCTAGAAGCACATAGAAGAAGCTAGAGATATGTAAAGAGAAGCTAGAAGCACATAGGAGAAGCTAGAGGTATGTAAAGAGAAGCTAGAAGCACATAGAAGAAGCTAGAGGTATGTAAAGAGAAGCTAGAAGCACATAGAAGAAGCTAGAGATATGTAAAGAGAAGCTAGAAGCACATAGAAGAAGCTAGAGATATGTAAAGAGAAGCTAGAAGCACAAAGGAGAAGCTAGAGGTATGTAAAGAGAAGCTAGAAGCACATAGAAGAAGCTAGAGATATGTAAAGAGAAGCTAGAAGCACATAGGAGAAGCTAGAGGTATGTAAAGAGAAGCTAGAAGCACATAGAAGAAGCTAGAGGTATGTAAAGAGAAGCTAGAAGCACATAGAAGAAGCTAGAGATATGTAAAGAGAAGCTAGAAAGCACATAGGAGAAGCTAGAGGTATGTAAAGAGAAGCTAGAAGCACATAGAAGAAGCTAGAGATATGTAAAGAGAAGCTAGAAGCACATAGGAGAAGCTTAGAGGTATGTAAAGAGAAGCTAGAAGCACATAGAAGAAGCTAGAGGTATGTAAAGAGAAGCTAGAAGCACATAGGAGAAGCTAGAGGTATGTAAGAGAAGCTAGAAGCACATAGAAGAAGTAGAGATATGTAAAGAGAAGCTAGAAGCACATAGGAGAAGCTAGAGGTATGTAAAGAGAAGCTAGAAGCACATAGAAGAAGCTAGAGGTATGTAAAGAGAAGCTAGAAGCACATAGGAGAAGCTAGAGGTATGTAAAGAGAAACTAGAAGCACATAGAAGAAGCTAGAGATATGTAAAGAGAAGCTAGAAGCACATAGGAGAAGCTAGAGGTATGTAAAGAGAAGCTAGAAGCACATAGAAGAAGCAAGAGGTACATAGGAGAAGCTAGAGGTATGTAAAGAGAAGCTAGAAGCACATAGGAGAAGCTAGAGGTATGTAAAGAGAAGCTAGAAGCACATAGGAGAAGCTAGAGGTATGTAAAGAGAAGCTAGAAGCACATAGAAGAAGCTAGAGATATGTAAAGAGAAGCTAGAAGCACATAGGAGAAGCTAGAGGTATGTAAAGAGAAGCTAGAAGCACATAGAAGAAGCTAGAGGTATGTAAAGAGAAGCTAGAAGCACATAGAAGAAGCTAGAGGTATGTAAAGAGAAGCTAGAAGCACATAGAAGAAGCTAGAGGTATGTAAAGAGAAGCTAGAAGCACATAGAAGAAGCTAGAGGTATGTAAAGAGAAGCTAGAAGCACATAGAAGAAGCTAGAGGTATGTAAAGAGAAGCTAGAAGCACATAGACGAAGCTAGAGATATGTAAAGAGAAGCTAGAAGCACATAGGAGAAGCTAGAGGTATGTAAAGAGAAGCTAGAAGCACATAGAAGAAGCTAGAGGTATGTAAAGAGAAGCTAGAAGCACATAGAAGAAGCTAGAGGTATGTAAAGAGAAGCTAGAAGCACATAGAAGAAGCTAGAGATATGTAAAGAGAAGCTAGAAGCACATAGGAGAAGCTAGAGGTATGTAAAGAGAAGCTAGAAGCACATAGAAGAAGCTAGAGGTATGTAAGAGAAGCTAGAAGCACATAGAAGAAGCTAGAGGTATGTAAAGAGAAGCTAGAAGCACATAGGAGAAGCTAGAGATATGTAAAGAGAAGCTAGAAGCACATAGGAGAAGCTAGAGGTATGTAAAGAGAAGCTAGAAGCACATAGAAGAAGCTAGAGGTATGTAAAGAGAAGCTAGAAGCACATAGGAGAAGCTAGAGGTATGTAAAGAGAAGCTAGAAGCACATAGGAGAAGCTAGAGGTATGTAAAGAGAAGCTAGAAGCACATAGGAGAAGCTAGAGGATATGTAAAGAGAAGCTAGAAGCACATAGGAGAAGCTAGAGGTATGTAAAGAGAAGCTAGAAGCACATAGAAGAAGCTAGAGGTATGTAAAGAGAAGCTAGAAGCACATAGGAGAAGCTAGAGGTATGTAAAGAGAAGCTAGAAGCACATAGGAGAAGCTAGAGGTATGTAAAGAGAAGCTAGAAGCACATAGGAGAAGCTAGAGGTATGTAAAGAGAAGCTAGAAGCACATAGAAGAAGCTAGAGGTATGTAAAGAGAAGCTAGAAGCACATAGGAGAAGCTAGAGGTATGTAAAGAGAAGCTAGAAGCACATAGGAGAAGCTAGAGGTATGTAAAGAGAAGCTAGAAGCACATAGGAGAAGCTAGAGGTATGTAAAGAGAAGCTAGAAGCACATAGGAGAAGCTAGAGGTATGTAAAGAGAAGCTAGAAGCACATAGGAGAAGCTAGAGGTATGTAAAGAGAAGCTAGAAGCACATAGGAGAAGCTAGAGGTATGTAAAGAGAAGCTAGAAGCACATAGAAGAAGCTAGAGGTATGTAAAGAGAAGCTAGAAGCACATAGAAGAAGCTAGAGATATGTAAAGAGAAGCTAGAAGCACATAGGAGAAGCTAGAGGTATGTAAAGAGAAGCTAGAAGCACATAGAAGAAGCTAGAGGTATGTAAAGAGAAGCTAGAAGCACATAGGAGAAGCTAGAGGTATGTAAAGAGAAGCTAGAAGCACATAGGAGAAGCTAGAGATATGTAAAGAGAAGCTAGAAGCACATAGGAGAAGCTAGAGGTATGTAAAGAGAAGCTAGAAGCACATAGAAGAAGCTAGAGGTATGTAAAGAGAAGCTAGAAGCACATAGGAGAAGCTAGAGATATGTAAAGAGAAGCTAGAAGCACATAGGAGAAGCTAGAGGTATGTAAAGAGAAGCTAGAAGCACATAGGAGAAGCTAGAGATATGTAAAGAGAAGCTAGAAGCACATAGGAGAAGCTAGAGGTATGTAAAGAGAAGCTAGAAGCACATAGGAGAAGCTAGAGATATGTAAAGAGAAGCTAGAAGCACATAGGAGAAGCTAGAGGTATGTAAAGAGAAGCTAGAAGCACATAGGAGAAGCTAGAGATATGTAAAGAGAAGCTAGAGGTACATAGGAGAAGCTAGAGATATGTAAAGAGAAGCTAGAAGCACATAGGAGAAGCTAGAGGTATGTAAAGAGAAGCTAGAAGCACATAGGAGAAGCTAGAGGTATGTAAAGAGAAGCTAGAAGCACATAGGAGAAGCTAGAGGTATGTAAAGAGAAGCTAGAAGCACATAGAAGAAGCTAGAGATATGTAAAGAGAAGCTAGAAGCACATAGGAGAAGCTAGAGGTATGTAAAGAGAAGCTAGAAGCACATAGGAGAAGCTAGAGGTATGTAAAGAGAAGCTAGAAGCACATAGGAGAAGCTAGAGATATGTAAAGAGAAGCTAGAAGCACATAGGAGAAGCTAGAGGTATGTAAAGAGAAGCTAGAAGCACATAGGAGAAGCTAGAGGTATGTAAAGAGAAGCTAGAAGCACATAGGAGAAGCTAGAGGTATGTAAAGAGAAGCTATAAGCACATAGGAGAAGCTAGAGGTATGTAAAGAGAAGCTAGAAGCACATAGGAGAAGCTAGAGGTATGTAAAGAGAAGCTAGAAGCACATAGGAGAAGCTAGAGGTATGTAAAGAGAAGCTAGAAGCACATAGAAGAAGCTAGAGGTATGTAAAGAGAAGCTAGAAGCACATAGGAGAAGCTAGAGGTATGTAAAGAGAAGCTAGAAGCACATAGGAGAAGCTAGAGGTATTTAAAGAGAAGCTAGAAGCACATAGGAGAAGCTAGAGGTATGTAAAGAGAAGCTAGAAGCACATAGAAGAAGCTAGAGATATGTAAAGAGAAGCTAGAAGCACATAGGAGAAGCTAGAGGTATGTAAAGAGAAGCTAGAAGCACATAGAAGAAGCTAGAGATATGTAAAGAGAAGCTAGAAGCACATAGGAGAAGCTAGAGGTATGTAAAGAGAAGCTAGAAGCACATAGGAGAAGCTAGAGGTATGTAAAGAGAAGCTAGAAGCACATAGGAGAAGCTAGAGATATGTAAAGAGAAGCTAGAAGCACATAGGAGAAGCTAGAGGTATGTAAAGAGAAGCTAGAAGCACATAGGAGAAGCTAGAGGTATGTAAAGAGAAGCTAGAAGCACATAGGAGAAGCTAGAGGTATGTAAAGAGAAGCTAGAAGCACATAGGAGAAGCTAGAGGTATGTAAAGAGAAGCTAGAAGCACATAGGAGAAGCTAGAGGTATGTAAAGAGAAGCTAGAAGCACATAGGAGAAGCTAGAGGTATGTAAAGAGAAGCTAGAAGCACATAGGAGAAGCTAGAGGTATGTAAAGAGAAGCTAGAAGCACATAGGAGAAGCTAGAGATATGTAAAGAGAAGCAAGAAGCACATAGGAGAAGCTAGAGGTATGTAAAGAGAAGCAAGAAGCACATAGGAGAAGCTAGAGGTATGTAAAGAGAAGCTAGAAGCACATAGGAGAAGCTAGAGGTATGTAAAGAGAAGCTAGAAGCACATAGGAGAAGCTAGAGGTATGTAAAGAGAAGCTAGAAGCACATAGGAGAAGCTAGAGGTATGTAAAGAGAAGCTAGAAGCACATAGGAGAAGCTAGAGGTATGTAAAGAGAAGCTAGAAGCACATAGGAGAAGCTAGAGGTATGTAAAGAGAAGCTAGAAGCACATAGGAGAAGCTAGAGGTATGTAAAGAGAAGCAAGAAGCACATAGGAGAAGCTAGAGATATGTAAAGAGAAGCTAGAAGCACATAGGAGAAGCTAGAGATATGTAAAGAGAAGCTAGAGGTACAAAAATTGAAAAATTCAACCTTACTATAACAACATCATTTGGAGCCAATATTTAGGTTGGTATAACCCCACATTGTTATTATAACCATGGGTTAAACAATCGAGTCTTTATAAAGAGTTTTTATTTCTTTTATAAGCATTTCTCCATTCAAACCTTTTATTTTATATGGAGATTATAAAACAGGAATTGAGAGAGGCTTTAGAATTAGGATGTGATATAACAAGGGGTTCTCTCCACACTGTATATTGAGGTATATTACAAGAATGTCTCTACATGTGAAGAAGTGCAGTCTACACACAGTATAAAAGGCAGTCAATGACTCCCAACCAAGATTAACCTGGGGGTTGGTGGAAGGATGATTTAAACTGTTAGTTTTCGACACATACGACCCGGGATCAAATCCTACATTGGGCACTTTTTCTGATTTGAAAAAAAAAATGCTCCAATGGCTCCTGATTCTTGCAAAAGCCCAACCCCACCAGCGAGTGCAAGTAACCAAACGGGGCTCTGGCATATCTGTAAGTGCAAAGTTGAACTGCTTTTAACATGTATAGACTGTGATACACTTACAGTAAAAGCAGTCACCAACTTCTACTCACCATGATAATCATGGCCTGTACCACGTGTACTAGGGATAAATGAATAAAAGATTGGGATGATATTTGAAAAACAACAAGGTGGGTACCGAAGATTCCTTGGAGGAGAGGCAGGGTCCACATTCCTTGATGAGGGTGGAGGTGCAGAACTCCAGCTTGGGGGAGAGGACTCCCTGGATACAAGCAGCTTGTAGGGACATCACCAACTATAGAATGTACATTCTTATACCAAAGATGTGGCACATCTCCCTCTAATTATGCATGGGAATATTAGAAATAGGAATTTTGTTCATCATCCTAGTGTACAAAACTATAAAGATGTGATGAAGAGCGAGTCACAACATAGTTATTGTCGTAGATTATCAACAAAAATCTATAAATATTGTCGCGTGTGAGGCCTCCAAATGACTACGACCTCCGCCAATAGATGGCACTTTCGCCTGTTTCCCTTCTCTAACTGATGTGGGAATCGCCGACTGCTGTGGTCCTGTTTCCTGGGGAAGGTAATTGTAAATACACTTTTATGCTGGCCCCAGGATGTAATATAATGTAAATATCCATTGTTTATTATCTCATTTAAATGTAATGTTTAGTAGTGGATGACAATAAAGTCAGTGTTTAAAGTCTCCGTGCCGCCTACTGGCGTTACTCTCGCCATCGCATCATCGTTGCTACTGCTCTTCTGGACGTCTTCAGGGTGCCTGCAGGGAGGAGCTACAGGGAAGAGCAACGGGAGCCCGGGCATGTGATCCACGGCGGAAGAAGCGCATCGTCGCAAGAACCAGAGGGATCACTCGTGACAATATATATTCGATCTATATTTATATAAATATGCCAATATACAAGTCTCAGATTATTAAAATATAGTAGAACACCATGAGAGGACACTTTCGTGGGAGGTACATAGGGGAAGCTAGAGATACGTATAGGAATCTAGAGGCACATATAGAGAAGCTAGAGGTACATAGGAGAAGCTAGAGATACATACAGGGAAGCTAGAGGTACATAGGAGAAGCTAGAGATACATACAGGAAAGCTAGAGGTACATAGGAGAAGCTAGAGATACATACAGGAAAGCTAGATGTGATACAGAGCAGTATCTCCCTCTCACTGCTGGTGTACCGAGGTCTCATCACCGGAGTAGGGTAGAGGAAGCACCGGGCTGAGGTGTGGTACGTGGCCAGCACATTCTCCCTCCTGCGGTCCGAGCACAGCTGGATCAGCTCCAGGTACACAGGTTCCTCTGCACACCAGTACTGTAGTGTTGGCTGTATATAGTCCGCTGGTCCTTACCTTCCAGAGCTAGGGACACTTCTGCCGGGTCAGAACAGCAATGGAAGGCCTGCATCCAAAATATCCATCTTAACTTATACAGTAGAACCTCCCTTTAGCAGACACCCCGCTAGTGAACACCTCTCTATAAGGACAGTTTTCATTTGCAAAATTACCATTTTTACTATTTAGAAACTCTCCGGTAAGAGGACACCTCTCCCTAAAGGATAGTTTGGCTCTGCAATTAGGTGTCCTTTATAGGGAGGCTTTACTTTATATAGCTACCATTTTTTTTAAATGCTCCTTCTCTATTCCATAATAAAGAATTTTCACTATATTTAGAACAAATTTTATCTGTGTGTGACTCTGGGAAAACGACCTAAAATCACTTCTTTCATGCACACAATTGTACAAGGTAATAAGACCAAATCAGAATAAATAGTATGTGACATTTTGGTAAGAACGCTGTTACCGAAATGTCACAACACATTCTTTATTTATTTTCATTTGGTCTTCTTACCTTGTGTTTCTAATCTATAATCCAAATTGAACCTTATCATTAATGCAAATGTCTTAAGTGAGAAGTAATTGTGTAGAATCTGTAAATAGAGATTTTATTGATGGTTGAAAGATGTTTTTTTTTTTTTTGCTTATCCCTAGTACACGTGGTTCAGGCCATGATAATCATGGTGGGTAGAAGAAGGCGACTGCTTTTACTATAAGTGCACTACATGTCTACACATGTGAAAAGCAGTTCGACTTTGCACTTACAAATATGCCAGAGCCTCATTTGGTTACTTGCACTTGCTGGTGAAGTTGGACTTTTCCCAGAATCGGGGGCCATTGAAGCTTTTTTTTTTCTTAAATCAGAAAAAAAAGTGCCCAATACGGGAATCGAACCCGGGTCGTAGCGGTCGAAAACCAACAGTTTAAACCATCCTTCCACCGACCCCCTTGAAAGATGGTGCTATTTTCTATGGAAGTTTATACCTGGCTTAGAGCATTCTGGTCAATTTCTGTTTCAACTATGGCAGATGTTACAGAGATCCATACACACACAGTCTAACTTCTTTAATTCAACACCCCAAGGGATCAGGATCTTTAGTTGATTTAAAGTCTCTGTTGTTGCTTGTAGTCAATTAAATTAAAGAATTAGGATTTGGGGGAAAAAAACAGTTGAATAAAAGTTGGGTTGAATCAAAGAGGTTATGTTGTATAAACATACAAAAACATTTATAAATCAGGCAATGGTGAGCCAGGCCCTTCCATTACTTTATCATTGCAGTAAAGGGGGCAGTAGGAAATTATTTTATTTAAAAAATAAATAAACAGTTAAACCTGTCTATAGCAGCGCCTCTAAATAGCGCCTTCCTCTCTATAGCGCCTGATTTTAAACATTAAAATGTAAACGTTTTACATAAAAAGTGACCTGTCAATAACACCTCCTCTCTATAGCACCCTATTTTGGTGAGTCCCAAGAGGGGGCGCTATAGACAGGTTTAACTATATATATGATAAGGATATACGATATGGAGATGCCTTTTTTTTTCTTTTCTTAAATATATACAATGTATCAAAAATAGTTAACATTTTTTTTATAACAGATGATACACATCGTACCCATACATGTAGACACAGATATCAAAATACGAAACTATTTTAGACGCGGGTATGATTCTTTTTAAAATAAAACAATTTCTAGTGTCCTTACTGCAATGGAAAAATTAAGGCCCTCCCATTAATTTTTCCATTGCAGTAAGGACAATAGAAATTATTTTATTTTAAAAAGAATCATACCCGCGTCTAAAATAGTTTCGTATTTTGATAACAGATGGCGCGCTAGTGCATCGTAATATAAGACACAGATATATACAATATGGAAGGTGAGACAAGTAACCTTCTCGAAGCGGTACTTCTCGTAGATGTAGAGGGGGAAGACAGGAGTGAGCAGCTTGGACTGGTACTCCAGCCCAAACATGGCCAGAGTGAGGTAGACCTCTCCCTTGGAGCAGAGCCATACTCCAGGACAGGAAACCTGCACCAACACCTGTTATAATATGATAATAAACTGGCGAAACCGCTGGGAGGGTTCACACCACTGATGAGCCAGGCCTTCCCATTATTTTTACATTGTGTTGTTGTTGTTGTTTCTTATCCCCTTGTGCAAAGATTACACGAATTCCATGAGTTCATGCTCCTCGAGCTGTTTTATGATGAGCAGCGGCCTCTCCCAAAGGTCCTGTTTAGTGCATCTAATGCAAGCCAAAATGTGTTCTGGAGCTGCAGGTACCAAACTACATTTTGGGCAAGTGGGATAAATTTTGTTATTATTTTCTATCTTCAATGGCTTGAGATGGCCTGTTCTAAATCTTGTTAGTGTTGTTTGATGCTGTCTATTTCTGATGTTCAGAGCTCCTCCTGGGTTCACTCCACTGTACCAACTGTGCTTAGGTGGGATCCTCCAGTTCTTGTTTATTTTTGTTTTGGCTATTGTTTCTATTTCTTTAAAAGTAAGTTTATTTTTCTGTGGCAAGGGTTCTTTTGTGCCTTTTTTCGCTAGCACATCAGCAGCTTCTTTGCCTTCAATGCCAACGTGTGAGGGTATCCATTGAAGGTGAATTTTTGAGGTTTTTGAGAGTTTTTGGAGATAACCAATTATGTTCCTGCTTACTTTGTCTCTAAGTTCCCCTGTGTGACTCAAGTGTTGTATGGCACTTCTACTATCAGTAAGAATCCAGATATCTTGATAATTAGTATTTCTGATGGATTTTAAGGCTTCATAGATGGCTATAAGTTCTGATCTGAAGACTGAGCAAAAATCTGGGTTTCTTCTGTTCATTTTCTCAATGCCATTTGTGGTTTTGATGAGACAGCCACTGCCAGTGTGTCCTAGCTCGTCTCTGCTACCATCGGTATAGATAGTTATTGCATTTTTAGGAATGTTATTAATTATTTCTAATGATAATTGTTTTAAGTATTCTGGATTTTGGTATTGTTTGTTGGTGGGTTCATTTAAAGTGGCATTAAAAATAACATTTTGTAGTGGTTTGCATGGAGAAATTTTTTCTGCTAAATAATTTTTTTCCACTTTATATTTTAAAATTTCATTTCTTTTGGCCAGGTGTAGAGGGCCTTCTTTTTTGAGTCTTAAATTGGATTCCCAATTAAGTATGTACTTGGAAGTTCTGTGTTTGTTTCCATAACTCTTGATTTTGTTTATATATTTTGGCAGATTGTAGCTTCTTCTATCCTTTAAGGGCATAATGTCTGCCTCATAAAGTACAATATCATTAGGGCAGGTATTTCGAAGACCTGTAATAATTCTAGCTGCACTTAGTTGTATCCTTTCCAGTGATTTTAGATTTGTTTCAGATGCTGTACCATAGATTTGATATCCATATTCCAGGATAGGTCTAATTAGAGATGTGTAAGTTAATTTTAGTGTGGTTGCATCGGCTCCCCACTCTCTTCCTGAAATATATTTCAGGATTTTTAGTCGGTCTCTTCCTTTTCTAATAACTTCTTCAATATGTTTACTGGAGTTAATTTCTGGATCCAGGGTGTAGCCAAGATATTTAGGATGTTTATTATATTGCAATTGTTGTTCTTTCAGAATAATTTTTGGTCTTATTTTGTATAGTTTCTTATCGGTAGTAAAAAGACAGGTTTCAGATTTTTGGGGGTTAAATTCTAATTTATGTTTATTAGCAAATTTTTCTAGGTGGAAAAGAGTCTTGTTCAAATCTCTTTCAGCTTTTTTCCAGTTAGTATTGCTGCTCCATAGAATAATGTCATCAGCGAAAAGTCCAATATTGGTTTTATGTGAATTTTTTTCTTCTATGCCTGCAATAAATAGGGTGAAGAGAGTTGGGCTAAGGACTGATCCTTGTGGTAATCCTTGGTACAATTTGAAGGTTTTAGATAGAGTGCCATTATATTTGACCCTGATGTATCTATTTTTAAGGAAATCATTTATCCAAGTGATAGCTTTTCCATCAATTTTGAAATGTTTGTATAATTTTGTAATTAACTTGTTTTTCCATACCTTATCAAAAGCTTGTGTAAGGTCTAAAAAAGCAGCTATTGTGTGGTTAGTTGGTTTTCTGTTTTGTGCATCTTTTACCTTTTGTGTGAAAAATAAGAGTTGGTCTATTGTCCCATGTCCTTTCCTAAATCCATATTGTTCTTCTGGTAAGAGATTTCTTGTGTCAAGGTGGTAGGTGAGTCGTCTTAAAAAGAATCATACATGTCTATAATAGTTTTGAATTCTCATAACATATACTATTACACCTGCGGTTATATTTATTTCTATTTTATAATAGAGTGAACTCTCTATGGCTATAGTGAACCAAAGGTTCAGTATCCCATTAGGATTTGCTATAGAGGAGGGTTTTACTGTATATATATATATAATGGAGTTCATTATCACCCAGGTTTGCTGATTTCAAAAATTACAAAAAAAGGGTTTAGGTTCTTTTTATTTGTTTTGGAGTGAAGACAATGGTATAATCTCCCTATTTGTTAATAGAAGAAAAGATGGGGAGAAGGGTATCTTTAATTTATATACAGATGTACAAGTTTTTGGGCAAGAAATGCCGGTCTCTACAGGTACAATACCCATAATGGAATTCTTATATAGCCTGCACTTTCTCAGAATCAGCAACCTCTAAGCCCCACATGGAACATTTCCTTAATAGAGTGTAATCCCATTCCATGATGGCTGATTTCAATATGGAAGCACCCAGTGAAGATTTTGACTTGTATTAGATGCACTAAACAAGACATTTTGGAGAGGCTGCTGCTTATCATAAAACAGCTTGAGAAGCATGAACTCATGGAATCTCTACACAAAGGGGATAAGAAACAACACCCCAATGAAGGGTTTATAAATTAGAATTTATTCCTAACTGGCCTTGTCTTTATAGTTTGCTGAAGAGCATTGCTCGAAGAAAATATTTGAATGTAATTCTACTGTCCTATAAGCTTATGTCCATAGTTTACTTGAAAACCATTTCTGAGATTCCATCCTTCAGTGTAGCATATAAAAGCAGAATGATCCAATGCAGTATTAGAGCTCTGAGAAGCGGTCTGGTGGATTAAATTGGCGAAACCGCTGGGAGGGTTCACCACTGATGAGCCAAGCCCTCCCAATATATTTTTCATTGCAGTAAGGACAGTAGAAGTTCATTTTATGTATAAAAGAAACATTCGCGCTTTTAAATCCTTTTATTTTATATGAAGGGTTTATAACAGGAGGAATCACCGGATATTATTACTAAGAAGAGACCAAAGGTAAAGGGGTCGAGTTTCTTTATAAATAAACATATCAGTGTTAGTAATGAAGCATAACTCCGCCTTTGCCGGTCCCAAGCCCGGATGTAAAAGGAGGAAGGGGAGCAAACTCGTTAAAAAACCAGGGTTCAGTTGGCCCGACTGATAGTACCCTGTAAGGACTCCTATCCTTGGGTTACAGGATAATCAGGAGTTCTCCATGTTAGGAGCGGCTGCACAAGGCATCTGTTCCTCATGTTAGAGGCGGCCATTTAATACCAAGTCAAAGTCCAAGTTACACCTCTCTGTAGGTGACCTCGGGGAAATGATGGATAAAACCAGCGCTCTAACATAACTGGCATATAACCTATATGGAGTCGTGTTTAGGATAAGTAAAAAAAAAAAGTAATGAAGTGTTATGTCTTCTTATCAATCTTTTTCTTATCTACCATCATGACTGGGTGAAGTAGAATATGTCTGCCTTTGTGATTAAGAGTGGGAGCATTACTCAATGGCAGGCCGACTTAGCTCCAAAAGAATGGCCGCAAGAGAACAACAGTCTTTGATTTCCAGACTTAGTCTGGTCACCTATGGACAATGACTTTCCAGAATGGTTGCAAGGTTTTCCCACTATGTACTAAGTGTCAACCTGCAACCCCAAAACACATTATTGATTGTATTGACTCATCCATTGATGAGCTCTACTCATCATCCCCAGCACAGACACCATCAAAAGTCTTAAGCTTTACAAGCTTGACACCCTAATATGATTGAATGGAGATAAGAAAGAAGAAGAGAAATAGCTGCCTCTGACATGAAGAACAGACACCATGTGGCGCCTCTCTTAACATGGAGTACAAACACTGCTCATCCTGTATCCCTGGATTAGGAGCCCTTACAGGGTACTATCAGCCGGGCCAGCTCAGCCCAGGTTTTTGACGTGACAACGTCTTAAATTAGGTTGCGGCTGGGAGTCACTTATGAAAAAGTGTAACGCCCGGTAACGTTACGATGAGTCACCGAACGAGAGTGCTGCGCGCGCAGCGCTAGAGAATTAGGCGCATTGAATCGGCGCATGCTTGTCTCTGTCTTTGTCTTTCTCGAACGTTCTTGGCGTTGGAAAAACAAGAAAGCGTCATAATACAAGTTCACACGTGTGGTTAAAGTATCGTCAGCTGTGTCTGTAGTGAAAATGTGGAGTGCTTAGATTCGTCATTTACAACAACTACAACAATAAAGGTAAATAATTGTACACTGATATTTCATTATCGTAAACTATGATTGATTGATTAATTGTTAGATTGACACAAAAGTTGAGAAACTGAGTTTATAGGTTATGTCATACTATTGATAAATGTTGATAGTGTAGAGTAAATTATTAGTTTAAAATTAATTAATTAATTAATTATTATTTTACAAATTTTAAATAGTTTCAAATTTATTTAGCAAAAATTTGAACCTTCGATCTGAATAAATGTTTTGATTTTCGAATTGATTCTTTAAAATTACAAATATTAAGAAAAAGTGGCAGATATAAGAAAACTTTATTTAAACTGTGTTGAGTAAGAATTTTAACATCTAATTTAAGTAAATGTTTTAATTTTCAACTTCATCATTTACAATTACAAATTTTATTTAATTTCAAATTTATTTAGCAAAAATTTGAACCTTCGATCTGAATAAGTGTTTTGATTTTCAAATACCAACGCGGCTGGTGGAGTGGCGATCTATCGTAAATTATCATCGACATCTACGGCGGAAGTGTTCCAAGTTGCGATTACAGACGTAACTCGTGTCATTAAAACCAAGGGTGACATGTGCATGACTGAAGTTACTTGCTTCGCCGCTAATACTAGCTTCAAGTTTATACTCGGTGCTGTATATATTCATCCAGGAGCTAGTATGCAGGATATTGGAATGTTACTATGGCAAGGACTCGGTCCGTACATTCACAACAGCCAGTACGTGCCACCGTTCGTGCAAGTTGATTCTAGTATACCGATTCTTCTGTGTGGTGATTTTAACAAAAACGTAAAGCCTGACAACTCGTTTCTTAATTTCATGAAAAATACGTATAATCTTGATTGCGTATCAAACGTTTCTAAGTCAACTACGTTAAAAGGAACAACTATCGACTTGACTTTCGCAAGACACATTACAGCAGAAACACTTCCTTTCATTTCATATTTCTCCTATCATCGTCCTATCCTCAACAAAATCACTCAAATAGGAATTAGTTAAGTTTAAGTTTACATGTACAATGTTTTAGTAAACAAAATATATTTCTATAGTTAAAATTTGTGCAATTCTTATTGACGTGACAACGTCTTAAATTAGGTTGCGGCTGGGAGTCACTGAAAAAGTGTAACGCCCGGTAACGTTACGATGAGTCACCGAACGAGAGTGCTGCGCGCTAGAGAATTAGGCGCATTGAATCGGCGCATGCTTGTCTCTGTCTTTGTCTTTCTCGAACATTCTTGGCGTTGGAAAAACAAGAAAGCGTCATAATACAAGTTCACACGTGTGGTTAAAGTATCGTCAGCTGTGTCTGTAGTGAAAATGTGGAGTGCTTAGATTCGTCATTTACAACAACTACAACAATAAAGGTAAATAATTGTACACTGATATTTCATTATCGTAAACTATGATTGATTGATTAATTGTTAGATTGACACAAAGTTGAGAAACTGAGTTTATAGGTTATGTCATACTATTGATAAATGTTGATAGTGTTAAGTAAATTATTAGTTTAAAATTAAATAATTAATTAATTATTATTTTACAAATTTTAAATAGTTTCAAATTTATTTAGCAAAAATTTGAACCTTCGATCTGAATAAATGTTTTGATTTTCGAATTGATTCTTTAAAATTACAAATATTAAGAAAAAGTGGCAGATATAAGAAAACTTTATTTAAACTGTGTTGAGCAAGAATTTTAACATCTAATTTAAGTAAATGTTTTAATTTTCAACTTCATCATTTACAATTACAAATTTTATTTAATTTCAAATTTATTTAGCAAAAATTTGAACCTTCGATCTGAATAAGTGTTTTGATTTTCAAATACCAACGCGGCTGGTGGAGTGGCAATCTATCGTAAATTATCATCGACATCTACGGCGGAAGTGTTCCAAGTTGCGATTACAGACGTAACTCGTGTCATTAAAACCAAGGGTGACATGTGCATGACTGAAGTTACTTGCTTCGCCGCTAATACTAGCTTCAAGTTTATACTCGGTGCTGTATATATTCATCCAGGAGCTAGTATGCAGGATATTGGAATGCTACTATGGCAAGGACTCGGTCCGTACATTCACAACAGCCAGTACGTGCCACCGTTCGTGCAAGTTGATTCTAGTATACCGATTCTTCTGTGTGGTGATTTTAACAAAAACGTAAAGCCTGACAACTCATTTCTTAATTTCATGAAAAATACGTATAATCTTGATTGCGTATCAAACGTTTCTAAGTCAACTACGTTAAAAGGAACAACTATCGACTTGACTTTCGCAAGACACATTACAGCAGAAACACTTCCTTTCATTTCATATTTCTCCTATCATCGTCCTATCCTCAACAAAATCACTCAAATAGGAATTAGTTAAGTTTAAGTTTACATGTACAATGTTTTAGTAAACAAAATATATTTCTATAGTTAAAATTTGTGCAATTCTTATTTTCCTTCAATTCCTTGTTCCTATTGTGCAATTTAATTATATTCATATCAATAAATATTCTACCGTTGTCACGTAAAATCTTCGCCCGTAAAACCGACTTTACAGGCAACCATTGTTTTTTTTTTAGTGAGCTTGTTACTGCTCCCCCTCCTCCTTTTTCATCCAGGCTTGGGACCGGCAACGGCGGAGTTCTTCTTATCAATGAAGGATTTATTGTAGATTTAAGGTAAAAAGGAGAGAGAAAGAGTCACACCTACCACATGGATTTTCACATCAACTATACACTTTAGAGCCTTTTTAGGCATCCTCTGCTTGACCTGCGCAAAAAAGGGGGAAGTCCTCTACCTTTCCTGCACACACACACACACAAATTCAAAAAGAATACAAGAGCTCCAACTATGCTTCCTTTCTTTTTTTTTTTAACTTATCCTTTTATTAGTCTAAATTAGATCTTGGAGGTCATGCTCATAAGAAGTTCAAGAACTCTTCTTGGTTCTCTGTACAGGGATCCTTTGTCCTTTCCAATACAATCCAGTATATCCCTGGGCACTTTTATTTTTCCGTTTATCATTACTCTTCATAATTCACCCTTTCATACCTCATCCAAAAAGGTTAGAAATAGTCAATATTTCACCTTGAAATAAAATTTTTTTTCATTGAAAAAGAAACTCATGCGGTGTAACTTCAAGTGTCGTTTTAAAATCCAGTATATGTTGGGGAGTGGCCTCTTCGGTTTTGCACTTAGTGCACATGGGAAAGTTGCTTCCTTTCTTCCTGTGGTGAATCTGTATAAGACCTGTGGTCTTAATAAAGCTCTGTGTGTGTGAATTAAAAAAGAATCATATGTGTTAATAATAGTTTATATTTTTTTATAACAGATGGAATGTTAATGCATCATTATAGCATTGGATTTAAAAAACTCTATTTGCAATTTTCAGAAGAGTAGTTATTTGAAGTGTATATTTATTTTTATTATACTCCCCGTACCATCAAAACCCAATGCCTGCAGGAATGGAAATCTGATGCTGCACATATGACTGGTACAGAGCAGGAGGGACAAGCACCAGTTCTGTCCTCCCAAGAGAACAACAGTCTTTGATTTCCAGACTTAAGTCTGGTCATCTACGGACAATGACTTTCCAGAATGGTTGCAAGGTTTTCCCACTATGTACTAAATGTCAACCTGCAACCCCAAGACATATTATAGACTGTATTGACTCACCCATTAATGAGCTCTACTCTTCCCCGGCAGACACCATCAAAAATCTCAAGCTTTACAAGCTTGATACCTTAGTGTGATTGAGTGGAGATAAGAAAGAAGAAGAAGAAGATTTTTATTATTATTTTTTTAATTATCCCTAGTGTGTACACGTGGTACAGGCCATGATAATCATGGTGGGTAGTTAGTGACTGCTTTTACTGTAAGCGCACCACATGTCTACACATGTGAAAAGCAGTTCGACTTTGCACTTTACAAATGTGCCAGAACCCCGTTTGGTTACTTGCACTCGCTGGTGGGGTTGGACTTTTGCAAGAATCGGGGGCCATTGGAGCATTTTTTTTTTTTTTTAATCAGAAAAAAGTGTCCAATGCGGGAATTGAACCCGGGTCGTAGTGGTCGAAAACCAAACAGTTTAACCAGCCTTCCACCGACCCCCCGTGTATATTTATAAATGTATGTAGTTCTACTGTCCTCAAAGCTTATGTTCATAGTTCATTTAAAATACCTTTTCCAAGAGTCTAGCTTCAGTATCAGTATAAAAGTGAAACTGCCAAATTCAATATAACAGCGGAATGGTAGATTAAACTGGCGAAACCGTTGTGAGGGTTCACCACTGATGAGCCAGGCCCTCCCATTATTTTATTATTGCAGTAAGGGCAGTATCAAATTGTTTTAATTAAAAAAGAATTGTATGTGTCAAAAATAATGGGAGGCCTGGCTCATCAGTGGTAAACCCTCCCTGCGGTTTTGCCAGTTTAATCTACCATACTGATGTAATATTGCAATTTTTTTATTTTCCTTTTATTTTATCATTGCAGTAAGGGCAATGGAAAATTTATTTATTTTAAAAAGAATCATACGTGTGTCAGAAATAGTTAAAATTTCTTATATATAGTTATATTAATATATTTTATAATTTTTCAAAATATATTGTGAGGCTGAGACATATTACTTATAGATTTTTAATCTTCTCAACTTTTTAAATATTCCTCCATGATTATAATTTGTAAATTTTTTTGTTTATAAAAAATAATTTTATACATGCATAAATATGTGTAGTTGGTGTGACATTTGTGTGACCTATTAATAATTAAATAGTTTTATTTTGTCATGCTTCAAATGTTCTTACAACAACAAAAAAATATATTAAATTTTCATTAAAATCCAAAAATATATGCTTTGTTTATTTTTAAAAAGTAATGATATATTTTTTAAAATACATTTTAAGCAACTTACAAAAACTATATGAAAACGTAGTGGTGTTAATTTTGAAAGCTTTTAAAATTTTGATAGTTTGTAAACAGTTCTATAAAATATTTAATTTATAAAGATTAAAGTATACATTCTTATTTTTATATGTTTTCAAATTACATGAAAATTATAGTACTTTAAAAACTTCATTTTATTTTTTTATAAAATAAACGTCTTAAATCGTTTGAGTGACTTTGAATGAAGAAATTAAAATTGATGTCAAATTTAATTTATATTATAAAATCTTACTTCACTAGTTCATTTTTGATAATTTGGTCCTGTTTTTGTGGTTTTAATATGTGAACTGGCGTGCAGTTTCCTGTCCTAGTTTATAGGCTAACCAAGATGATTAGCTTCAAAATAAACAACACATAGCCGTTACTAAGCAACGCAATTTAGACAAAAGGATCCTCAAAATATTTGTCTCACAGAAAGGTGTGCCACTTTGTCAATACGTTTCAATGTAAAAATATTTTAAAAATAAACATGTGTTTTAAAAAATTTATTATAATTTTAGAATTAAAAAATAAATAAATTTACTCATTAACCTATAAATTTATATATTTTTTAATTAAT
This sequence comes from Cordylochernes scorpioides, assembly GCA_030710605.1. Lineage (NCBI taxonomy): Eukaryota > Metazoa > Arthropoda > Arachnida > Pseudoscorpiones > Chernetidae > Cordylochernes > Cordylochernes scorpioides. The sequence goes on from CP092867.1 coordinate 23,321,732, forward strand.
TAAATAATATCACCTTTTTTTTTTAAATATAAACTGCCATTATAGTAATAAAGTCCATATCATCAAATTATTTTACTGTTTAAAATATGGTACAGCTCCAGTTTATAAAAAGTAGATCCTTTTTGGTGTCAAGGATATTTGATATCAATTCGCCCAGAATATAGACTATACTCTAATACAGTTAAATTTATATATAAACTGCGCAAGCACATAATACTAATTTTCTGTAGCTCCAGGAGTCCGGGTTATATATATACCACAAAGTTAGTGCATAATACTAATAAATTAATATTAATCATATCTAGGTAAAAATATTTTTGAGGCATGGAAAATCATGAGAATGTTCAATGACCTAGCTATTGTAGTGTGTTATTATTGTCTTTATTATTATTACAATCTCACACACATACATAAAATTTAAAATAGAAAATGATAAGATGTTTTAAAAATAAAATAAAAATGCATATCTTGACCGCTCCCATGAGCATTTTAGATGGCAAAGCGTCATCTAGTGGAACAAAATTCAACTAAAAGTTGATTTAGGTTTGTTCTATTATATTTGGTCAACCATTTCAGCCATTTAAAATTCTCATGCGAATGGTCAGGATATGCCTTTTTATTTTTAATATAAACATCTGACTATTTTTCTATTTATTTCATTTTTCACATGTTTGGTTTGATGAGGCAAATTTGTCCTTAAATAACCATTCCTTGATTTCTCGGGAGGCCTTTTAAACCGTATTTTTTGTCGTTGATATGCAGCCTGCCCCACGCTGTCGAGGGCCAACAGCCCAAAACGCTTATGTGGTTGGTTTTTCTTGATTAATAAAGGAAATGAGAGGGGTATATTTATAACCCAGGTTCCTAGATAGCAGAACGCCAACTACCCTGCAATCAAGAAAATGGGTTGGCAAATACTAAAACAACAAATCCAAATGAATTTTTAGTTGATTTTTGTTCACAAAATGGTGCTTTGCCTTCTAAAATGCTCATGATTTTTTTCAATACCTAATATTATTAAAAATTATTTGAGGGATTTTGCTAGTTATAACCTTGGTTTAGTCTCACTGCGCTTAAATATTTACTTATAGTTAATTGGTGCTCAATATTACTCAGCATGGTGTTGAGAAGGTCACTCATCAATCATACTGATGAATTTAAACTCAACTAGAGGATCTATATGCTCAGATGATGTATCCAATTTCGAGATCAACCCATTTTTCTAAGCCTTAATCCAAACTGTTGAGATTTTCAAACAGTTGTAATGGCCATTCCGGTTGCCTATTAGGCTAGCCGAGCGTATATGCCTTACAAACCTATTGATTTGTTAAAATCGGGAGATTTTATACTTTTACTTTAATAGAAGAAGAAAATTATAAACATAATTATGCCCCGCTTTGGGAGCCATTGTTAAAATAGGGAGGTTTTATATGTTTTTATCGTTGTTGTCATTATATAAACTATTTTCAGATCTCTACATATCCAAATATTAGGGCGCCAGTGGCTGCAGAAAACCAGACCACAAATTTATTCATCTATGGCACATGTAGAGACCTAAAGCTGTGCCGGCTAGCAATAATGTTGATAAGGAAATTAACCAATCATTTTTTGGCTAAACAATTTTTTATTTAGACCAATAAAATAATCTTTCAATGTACATCAGGTATATTTATTAAAAACAAAGAAAAATTACTTAATAGAATCACGCATATATATATATAAGATTAAAAAAAAAGGTATTAAAGAAAAAAAAAACTATATATATGGTTAAAAGGGAGGTTTTTTAAAAGTATATATATACTTTATACAAAAGGCCTATTATGCCAAAGTCCCAGATTATCCCCAACCTACCTCGACATCCAGCCACCCAAGTCCACGATTCGAAAAAGGGCGGCTCAGGCCGCAGCCAGCGGCCTGTGCCCTCAGCAACTCCAAGTCTTTTTTGCTTCTCAAGAAAAAATATAAAAAAATCAAACTCTTGCTAAGAAAAAAAAATGTAAATATAAAAAAATGTAAATACAGTAGAACTCCTAAAAAAAAATTCGGAAATTCTGAAATTCGGAAACTCCCAAATTCGAAAAGTATTGTAATGTTTTTTTTACATACAAAAAATCAATTTTCACATGCTTTTATTTTGTTGATATTTCAACATTATTTTATTTTATTTTATTTACTTTTACTTTTGCTTTGCTTTTATTTTATTTAATTTAATTTTTATTTGTAATTTATTTTTAATTTAAGTGTTTAATTAATTTACTTTTACCGATTATTTATAATCGCTAATTAGGGGGTTATCCCCTTTTTTAAAAGCTTAAATAAATCAACAGTTTCATTTGACCTTTGTGCTTAGTTTAGGATATTGTCCAATAAGAAGGCAGCATTATTATGTCATAAGCCATTCACGCATTTTTTATTGCAAAGTTGATTCACCTAAAGTTCAAATTATCAAACATTTTCAGACATTGTAAGTTTCAAATTCTTTTATTCAACTCTCATTTTTTTGCATTTACAAGTTTGTTCTTCAACAAAATGGCATCCAAAGAGGAGCGGCAAAAACGAGGCAAGTACCGAATTCTTAAGCTTGGTGAAAAGTTAGATGTTCTTAGTGACATTAAAAAAGGATTAAGCTATACAACGATAATGCAAAAGTATAAAATTTCTAAGACAACTGTTTATGATATAAAAAAGTCTGAGCTTAAACTTACAAAGTTTGTTGATTCTACCGAAAAAGATGTCAAAAAGTTTTCTCAAGTAAAAAATCCGTTATACGAAAATGTTGATAAAGCAGTTAACATCTGGTACGAAAGTCAGAGATTATCAAGGGTTCCTGTGCTGAGAACATGTAAGAAAACATCTACGTATGTTTTCCCACGTGACGCAGCGGAGCGTGACCTTGCCAGCACGGGTGAGTGAGTTGTTGTTTTGCTCTCTGTATGGATGGACATTAAAACATGGTGGCAGCGATAACTGGATAAAATACGAACCCGTATATTGCAAAATATCGATTTTTGTGTACCTTGGAAGATAATTCAACATGGCTCAGATTCAACCTCCAGAAACTTTCGACTTCTCGACTCCCAACGAATGGCCCAAATGGAGGAAAAGATTCGAACGATACCTCGTGGTCAGTGGAATGAAGAAGAAAGAGGAGGCGGACAAGATCGATTTGTTCATGTACTTGATGGGCGACCGCGCGGATGATATATTCAGGACCTTCAAGTTCGAAAAGGAGGAAGAGGCAACGAAAATTGATTCCGTCCTCAAGGCGTTCGACAGCCACTTCTGTGTCAGAAAGAATATTGTAATGTAGAAATCAAGCCTTGAAATATCCTAAGATGTAAAAGTATTTATTGATGACGTCACAGCGACGAGTCGACAATTATTAACAGGTCAGCCCAAAACTATTTACAGCTAGGGAATCTTAAGCAAGCAAGCAAAGAAATATTTTAAAGATTATTTCACAAATACAGAGTGATATATTTTTATAATCTGTTGAATATATTCATTGAATAATATTAAATTAAATAATAAAATATTTCTTCGTCACATAGCCTCCTCCTATAGAGAGCATCGACCCGATGCTCAGCAGAAGACTTACGTCGTCAGTCTTAAGAACTAGTACTATGGCCAGGGATATTTTCAGGTGACTGCGGTGGATGTCTTCTTTCAGTTGAGATATCTTCTTCATGAGGACTTGGTAGGTCTATGTTTACGTCAAGGTAGCTTTTTCTAATTTCTACTGTGGTCGGCAAGGGGGGATTTTATAACTTTGCGGCCTCACCTCCAATGTGGTCTATCATCTAGTTTTAATGGCGGGGCGTCCAGCTAGATCTTCTAGCAGGTGAGAAATGTTGTCTGTTTCGACCGCGATATGAAGTAGGGCTTCGGTAGCGAGTGAAAGTTTTCCTCGATGATTCGTCATTGGGGTCCTGAGATTCAGCTCGAGAGTTGTAGTATACCATTGCGTCTTGCTTTCTTTGGAAATATTCATTTCTCCTTTCCTCATTGTGTCTCTTCCTGTCACGGCAATAGCGGACGACGTGACCTGGGCGTCCGCAGTAGAAACAGATTGGCCTTCCCTCAGTTGTACGCCAATCATTGGTGTCGCGTCTTCCTCCTTGTTTTGGGTATCGAGGTTCAGGGTGCGGTCTTATCGTTACGGCCTCATATCTAGTATTTAAAAACTGTCGGGGTTTTTCCTTCTGAGGGGGACTTCTCCTAGACTTTGAGATTGGCGCCAGGGTTCTTCCAATCTCCTCCTTTACAATTTCTTCGATTGTAGCATTTTTTGGTTCCTCCCGAGGAGAGCCTAATGCCCGCTGTACCTCCTCACAAACAATTTGCCTAATCATAGATGACAGATCTTCTCTGTCATCCTGGTCACAGAGAGAGGCTACATTTGGTAGGCGCTCGTACCTGGTTGGGGTAACTCTCCTACAACGGAGCGCTTCGACACGGCGACATTCTGTAATTAATTGCTCGGTGCTCTGTACATCCCTCGGTAGGAGTGCTTGATAAAGCTCCTCAGCTATCCCCTTCATGAGGTGGGAGATTTTATCTTCCTCGCTCATTTGAGGATCAACCTCTTTGCACAAGCACAGGACATCCTGGATGTAACATTCGGTACTTTCACCTTTTAATTGTGCCCGTGTTTTAAGTTTCTTCTCCGCTTGCAATTTTGAATTTTCTTTTTTTTCGAACACATTCTCTAATTGAGATGTGAATTCCTTCCAAGTCTGTATGCTTTCTTCGTTGTTCTCAAACCATTTGAGAGCAGTTCCAGACAGATAAAAATAAACTTTAGTAAGACAAAGGGTTTCGTCCCAATGGTTGTACTTTGCCACACGTGCATACCCTTTTAACCATTTTTGGAGATCTTCACCATCCTCCCCGGAGAAAATGGAAGGGTTCCTTGGCAGATGTTGAACAACGTAGTTGCTTACCTGGGTACCTTCCTTCTTTACATTCATAGAAGTTTCTTCTGGTTCAACAGAATCAATTTTTCTTTTATTTCTTAATGGTTATCGGTCCAGCTTCTCCACCAGTTGTGGCGTAGAAATCAAGCCTTGAAATATCCTAAAATGTAAAAGTATTTATTGATGACGTCACAGCGACGAGTCGACAATTATTAACAGGTCAGCCCCACTATTTACCGCTAGGGAATCTTAAGCAAGCAAGCAAAGAAATATTTTAAAGATTATTTCACAAATACAGAGTGATATATTTTTATAATCTGTTGAATATATTCATTGAATAATATTAAATTAAATAATAAAATATTTCTTCGTCACAATATTATCTACGAACGTGCGAAATTTAATTCAAGAATCCAAGAGGATCGGGAGCCAGTGGACGAATTCATCACTTCATTGTACAAATTGGCTGATAGTTGCGAATTTGAGGGTCTTCATGAGCAGTTGATCCGTGACCGAATAGTGGTTGGAGTGAGGGACAAAGCTTTATCTGAAAGAATGCAGTTGGACAGCGAACTGACTTTGGAAAAGGCGGTGAAAATGGTTCGACAGCAGGAAGCCGTTCGACAGCAGCAAGTCGACCTGCAGCGTCCCTCAACAAGCCAAAAGGTCAATCAGGTGAAGTTCAACTCGAAGAAACAGTCACCGAAACAACAACAGCAACCTTCGAGGAAGGAGAAGTCAGCCAAAACAAGATCACGATGTCCAAAATGCGGAGGTTTCACCCACAGGGAAGGACAGGCTTGCCGTGCTGAAGGACAGAAATGTAACCTGTGTTCAAAAACAGGCCATTTTGCAAATTGCTGCCCAGATAAGCAGGCGAAGACTGCGGAGATCAAAGCTGTTTCTGAACTTGATGAAGAAATTGGTTTTCTCCTGGAGGTCTCAGCTGTGGAGGATTCATCTAATCTCGATGATGATGAAGGCGAGTGCAGGAGGCGATGGACAGCAGAAATCCAAGTGAACGGGAAAAAGGTGAAGTTTAAGCTCGACTCCCAGGCGGATGTTACATGTGTTCCTCTGTGTCTCTTCAAGAAGATAATGGGACAGCAACGACTAGTGAAAAGTGATATCAACATTAGAGCTGCTGAATTCTCCGAACTTCAGACTGTGGGTATGTTTTTAGCAACGCTGCGAAATGGAAATTATGAAATCAAGGAGAAGATTTATGTCATTCGTCGTTTGAGTGAACCTCTTCTGAGTCGCCGGGCATGTGAGCTCTTGAACCTGGCGAGGCGGATTGAAGTGGTTGCGACGAGAATTAACCCGATCAAGGAATTCCCTGAAGTATTTGAAGGACTGGGACAGATCGGAAACCCTTACGAAATCAAATTGAAACCTGGAGCAAAACCATATGCTGTGCATACTCCTCGACGGGTACCAATACCTTTGATGGAAAAGCTCAAAACAAGATTGGAAGAGCTCGAGAAGGCGGGAATCATAGCACAAGTTAACGTTGCGACTGAATGGTGTGCACCGACTGTGATTGCTGGTAAACCGAATGGCGACATACGACTCTGTGTGGATCTCTCAAGGCTGAACGAACATGTACAGCGCGAAGTGCATCCCATGCCAGTGGTGGAGCACATGCTGGGGCAACTGGGGGAAGCAAGATTCTTTTCGAAACTGGACGCGAACAGTGGCTTTCACCAGATTCCGTTGAGCCCGGACTGCCAGCATTTAACGACCTTCATCACTCCTTTTGGGAGATATAAATACTGCAGAATGCCATTTGGAATCTCACTCGCCTCAGAGTATTTTCAGAGAGTTATGTCAATAATCTTGCAAGGCATGGACGGTGTAATGTGTTACCTGGACGATATCCTGATATTTGCCTCCGACTCCAAGACTCACGATCGAATTCTTCGTTTAGTGCTCCGAAAACTGAAAGAGGCGAAAGTTACACTAAACAAGGCCAAGTGTGTCTTCGGCGTGCCAAGAATTAATTTTCTTGGGCACATACTGGATGAAGACGGTATCCGACCAGATCCAGTGAAAATCGAAGCAGTGGCGAAGATGCCTGCTCCGACCGATGTTCATGGCATAAGAAGATTTCTTGGCATGGTGAACCATCTGGGACGTAAACTCCGAACGACCTTGCTAATTGCACCAGAGAATCTTAATCCAAAGTTGGTGGACTCTCAGACCCTGAAAAGAAAGGAGGGGAGAAGGAGAAAGGATATGAAATCCAGATATGATCGACGCTGCGGAGCTACGGACATGGAGGAGCTATCCGAAGGTGACACGGTTTGGATTACAGATATGCGAACCTGGGGGATTGTAAAGCAGAAAGCATCGACACCAAGGTCATATATGGTTGATACTCCAGTTGGGACTTTACGTCGAAACAGGTTCCATCTACGAAAAGGAGTTACAGTGCAATATCCAGCCGACCCATCGACGCCGACCTTTTCGGGGGAGGAACTGGTTGAAAATGAAAAGACCCCAGTTGTGGATTATCCCTCTAACGACTCAGAAGACGGCCAGATAAGAACCCGGAGTGGACGAATTGTTAAACCTGTGGATCGCCTTCATTATTAATTATATTATGCATTTAAAGTTTGTAATGTATATTGTTGCACCAGGTAGCGGCTTGGCAGACTCTTCAGCCTGGATTCTCTCCTGTGCTGGGTCTTGCATCTTACCAGAGCGTGTTTCAACCATCCTACAAATTTATAAAAGGGAATAATGAGATAAGTCTTCTTTAAGTAGCCACCAGAATCCTCTATTTATTTCCTCACATCAAAGAGAGCAGCGAAGTCACACGTGTACCTAAATACAAATGATGATAATCTGTTTTAAATAAATATCATAGAATATTTTATATAAAAAATAAATAAATATATAATTTAAATTTCAAATATATTAAAAATAATATAAGAAATACGCCATTAATCATGATGTAACACTTCCCCCTCTCCAGTGGTCGTCACGTCCTCGTGATTGACCTCATCAATTCTTTCAAAATAGGGTTTGATTCTTGAGACATGGACAATCAATGGGTCTTGGCCAGGATTATCTTTTGGTTCAATTAAGTAATTTACGTTGGACAGCTTCTTTAATATTCTATATGGGCCAAAATATTTTCTCAGTAGTTTCTCACACTTTCCTATTTTCCTAATTGGTGTCCAAACTGCTACTAATTCTCCTGGTTCGTAGCTTCTTTCCATGTGTTTCTTGTCATAGTTCTTTTTCATTCTTTCTTGAGTCTTTATTGTGCTGTTAATAACTAATTTTCTTGTTCTGTTTATTTTGTCTAAGTGATGTTTTATGTATTCATCATAATCATCTTTGTCAATGTCCACCGAGATATTCCTGTCGTCCAAAAGAGACGTGGGTTCTCTTCCAAACATCAGGAAAAAGGGAGAATATCCTGTGGTTTCCTGAATTGTAGTATTGTAAGCGTGAGTGATGAATGGGAGTATTTCGTCCCAATTCTTCTGATCAGTGTTCACATACATACTGAGCATATTGATCAATGTTCTATTTAACCGCTCTGTCAATCCATTAGTCTGGGGATGATAGCTCGTTGTGAAGCAATGTTTAATCTTGCACGTTTTCATCACCTCTTTCATTAAATTACTGGTAAATTGAGAGCCTCTGTCACTAATAAGATATTGTGGGGCTCCGTGCCGGAGAAAAATATCCTCTACTAGAAATTTTGAAACTTCTTTCACTGTTGCTTCCGAGACTGCTTTTGTTTCTGCATATCTAGTGTAGTAGTCCGTCAGCACGATTATCCATTTTTTTCCTGTTTTTCGTAGATGGCAATGGACCAACAAAGTCAATTCCAATTCTTTCGAAAGGAAAGTTGGCTGGGGGAATGGGCTGTAGTAGTCCAGAAGGTAATTGGTTTGAGCCTTTTCTACTTTGGCAAAGGTGACACGTCTTAACGAACTCTGAGACATCCTTTAGCATGGATGGCCAAAAGTATTTACTCTTTATTCGGTACATGGTTCTGGCGACACCCAGATGACCATTCGACATATGATTGTGATATTCTTTCATAATTTCTCTCTTTTTCTTCTCTGGAACCACCAGCAACCACGCCCTGCCTTCAGGGTTCGGGTTTTTCTTAAAGAGGCATCCATCTTCTACTTTAAAGTTTTGCGCAATTGATCGCCTGCTTCCATTAAGGTTTTTCTTAACACTTTCGATAAACTTATCCTCCTCGTCTGTTATTTGATTTAAAAATAGCCTTTCAAAATCCTCATCCCAATCAGTTTCTGGTAAGGGTCCCCTAGATAAGCCATCGGCGTCCAGATGCTTCTTTCCTGATTTATGTATTATATCGAAGTCATATTCTTGAATTTTCAATGCCCATCTTGCCAATCGACCTGTTGGATCCTTCAAGTTTTTGAGCCAGCATAAGGCGTGATGGTCTGTTACTATTTTAAAGTGTCTTCCATAAAGGTAGGGTCGTAATTTTGACATTGACCAGACAACGGCCAGACATTCTTTTTCAGTGGTTGAATAATTTTGCTCCGCTTTACTTAGGGTACGACTCAAATATGAGATCACCTTCTCTTCGCCACCGATGTCTTGGACAAGTGTTGCACCTATGCCGATGTTGGACGCATCAGTAAATATCATAGAATATTTTATATAAAAAATAAATAAATATATAATATAAATTTCAAATATATTAAAAATAATATAAGAAATACGCCATTAATCATGATGTAACAATATATATATTTCAAGTCTTAAAAAGGGGGATGTGCTGAGAACATGTAAGAAAACATCTACGTATGTTTTCCCACGTGACGCAGCGGAGCGTGACCTTGCCAGCACGGGTGAGTGAGTTGTTGTTTTGCTCTCTGTATGGATGGACATTAAAACAGTTCCTATTCGTGCTATTGAACTCCAAACAGCTGCCAGTCATTTTGCATCAAAATTGAATAATCCCACTTTTAAAGCTAGTGGTGGATGGTTGTCACGATACAGAGCCAGACATAATTTGAAAAATAAAAAAGTTGTCGGGGAAGCATTGAGTGCTGACGAAGATGCAGCTAATCGCTTTAAAGATGATTTTCACAAACTAATGACTGACGAAAAGTATGAACAGTTCCAAATTTATAATGCTGAAGAAACAGGAGTTTACTGGAAGTCATTACCCGAAAATGCAAAAAGCAAACAAAAAAAATGCAAACAGCGCTAGTGGTCATAAGCAATCCAAAGATCGACTCTCTGTTTTACTTTGTGCAAATGCAGACGCTTCACATAAAAATGTTTTGGCTGTTGTTGGAAAATCAAAACGTCCAAGAGCAATCAAAAACATCATTGATCGATTGCCTGTCCATTACTATTCTTCACACAAGGCTTGGTTTAATCAAAGCATTTTTAGTGAATGGTTTTTTAAACGGTTCATAAACGAAGTTCGCAATTTTCAAGAAAATAAGTTAAGAGTTGCTCCAGATCAAGTAAAAGCGTTACTACTAGTTGACAATTCTCCTGCTCATCCAACAGAGCTGATCAGTAATGACGGCAACATTAAATGCAAGTTTTTACCACCTAATACAACATCTGTATTGCAGCCTATGGACCAGGGAGTTATTGTTGCCTTTAAAAGGTTGTATAAACGAAGACAGTTAGAAAGTTGTTTAGTATTTTCAAGTGATGCAGATCAGCCAAATAACTCTGTGGGTGAACAAACTTTTTCTAATTTAAAAAAGTACGACATCAAGAAAGCGATATTCAATTTTGGAAATTCTTGGGATGAATTAAAATCTTCTACAATAAGAAATGGATGGAAGATTTTGCTTGAACACAAAAATAATTCAGATTTGGAAACAGCAGGTGATGCATTACAATTATCCGAGGATGAATCTGATGAAGATGAACAAGAAATTAGACGGCTGGAGCAATTATTTCAAAGAGCTAGAATTGAAGTAAATCAAGAAAGCATTAATGAATGGATCGATATAGACCTTGATGATCCAGGTCACAATGTTCTTAGCAATGATGATATAGTTGAAGCTGTTTTGAGTGAAAAAATGGAAATCAGCAGTTCTGATGATAGTTCCTCAACTTCTGAAGACAGTTTGGAGCCGGATGTTCCCAGATGCGAAGCGTTGAAAAGTTTGGATGTTGCATTAAAATATTTGGAAAAGCGCACTGAACCAGAAATGCTTGCAAGCTACAACACCATCAATAGTCTTCGAACTATGCTTATGAGAGAAGAAGAAGCTTTGTTAAACAAGCCAAAGAAACAGACAACAATCAGCAACTTCTTTGCCAAGCCATAACTTACTTGGCCATCAATTGCATTACATACATAATAAAATATTTTACTATTTTTCATCGGTTTCATGCTCAAAACTCATAAAAGTCAAGGAACATTTGATTAAAAATCGTAATTAAAATTATGTAATGTACATATAATATTCAACCTAAAATTGTTCATATGCTTCAAAATCTTTGTCTCAGTCATCTAAATGCCTATTTATTCCACATAAATATTCACAAATCTAACTCTCTCAAATTCGGAAAATCCTCAAATTCGGAATACCTTGCGCCCCAAGCTTTCCGAATTTGAGGAGTTCTACTGTATCCCGCTTCCTTGCCCCAGTGTTGCTGGACTCACCCCCCCCCCTACCCCCCGCCCCCCAAGGCTATCATCACCCTTCTTTCTACGAAAATAAAAAATAAAAAAGTCATCTTAAAAATGATAAAAATAAATTAAATATAAAAACTATTAAAGAAATATTCACAAAAAATAAAATAAAAATACGAAAATATTGAATTAAAAATAATTTTAAAATATAATTAATATTGTCGGATCTGGGTATCTTGGGGTCAGCTTGGGAAAGGTTCAGGGCTCGTGGTGGAGCTGGTGTTCTGCATGAAGATGGTGGAGTCAGGTCAAGCACCATAGGTCGGTGGCTTGACTACAGGTAAGGGGCGTCTGAGTCCATCTTGGACTGGCTTGTGGTCAAGTCGGCCACCATCGGACATGTGGCTCGACCACCAGGAAGGGGTGTCTGAGTCCATCTCAGACTAGCTTGGTGTTGGTGGGGCCAGGTCATCCACCACAGGTCAGGTGGCTTGACTACAGGAAGGGGATCTCAGTCTCTGGCTCAGTGCTGCCAAGGCTAAAGGTGGCTTCAGGCTCCATCTCGACACCTCGCAATCACCAGAGGTTTGTGGATTAGATGGACAAAGGTGGGATATGGTTAGGTTAGGTGGGGTTCTGGGTTACTTTGGCATATTATGGTCACGAGGTGTCCCAACAGATTCAACTGAAGAATTATTCTGGAAGTAATATGCAAACCTGACTCAGACTACAACAGTAGATAACTCTGTCCTTTTTTTTTGAGGCGTTATTAGGTTGGGTCCAGACCTAAAGGGCAATGGACCAGGTAGTAAGTGCTGCATTTTCTAACTTGGTTTCTTCTTGTCATCATCAATACCCAATATTCTGGCTCACTACCACTCTTGAGAATCTACATTGGATGATTGGTAAGAAGTTTATATAAAGTAATACATTAAATGATCTTTCAGGATATTTTTGCTTCCACTCCAACGATCCAAGATATTCTTGTTTTATAGCCATTTATTAAATTTCACCACAAATTCTTATTAGCCATGGACATTTATTGGCAGATATTTTGCTCTTGCTTATGATCTTATGCTGATAAGGTAGTTGAAGAGTTCTGGATCCCACAGAAACACATTAATGATACTATTAGATATTGAACTCAAATAATTTTACGATGTACTAGAGCGCCATCTGTTATCAAATTATAAAACTATTTTAGAGGCGTAATATTCTTTTTAAAAATTTAAAAAGAATATTACGCCTCTAAAATAGTTTTATAATCAAATAATTTGTTTATAATACATTTTAGCGATTTCTTATTTTAGTTTTAATATAATCTATATATAATATTTTACTCTCTTATGACAACAATGAGGTTTAGGGCGTTTGCTACCTTGCCAAAGAATAATTATAAAGTTTGACATATCACACAACTGCTAAATGCAATCAACAAGGAAAATCAATGATATTTGTGTGTGGACTCAAAATAAGAAAAAAGAGGATGAGAGATGCGTTTGAAAGTTTTTAAAATCAGCAAGAACCCAAGTAAAATCAAAATTATCATTGAAACGAAATATTGTACCAAGACAATATATATAAAATCAAGATAATCATATTAACTCTCAATATTGAAACTGGACATCAAAATGGACAACCAAATTGAACTCTATCAAATTGGGCATTTATAAAATGGAAATCAATTAGAATACAAATGACCCTGAAAATGCTTTTTATGGGACTGGTTTTATTTATGAAATTGAAACATTTACACAGAATAAGAGAGTTTCATGAAAAACAGAAGCATTCAAAATATTTCTATATAGAAAAATACTGGAAATATCGTGGATCGATAGAATTACCATACTAACATCGACGCCTTACAACGGAAGGAATGTCAACAATTTTCGAAGAAAATGTCAATATTTAGATAATGTGGTGAGAGATGTCAATACCAGCTGATGGAATGAATATTACAAGTGAAGATCTGGAATGGCTTAGCTTTCAAACTACACTGAAAGCTTGAGAATACAATAATAAAATGAAAAGAAACTCATTTCAAAAACTTTTTTTTATTATTTTAATGATAATATCCAGGAGATTCATATCTTGTGTACATGGATATCTCAGAAAAGTTGCACTCATAATACAGAAGAATTCATGCAAAGAGTTGTCTCATGTGGTAGGATTAAAAGAAGATACCACAGAGAAAGGATGAAGTACAACTACAAGTTTTAAAAGAAAAGAGCAAAATTTGCGACAGCAATCACGCGTTATCCTTGGATTCAATCAAGCTCGCCTCGAAGGTGCGGTAAGCTAGGTAGTCTCCCAGGGCGCTCAATCTGAGGAGGTGCAGCAAGAAGGACTCAAAGTGACAAATAGCCAGAATGATATCAAAAGAACAATTTATAACTACTTATTATATTAATTTTATTGAATCGATGATATTAAAAGATCAGTTGCGCAAGATTTGGAGAAAAAGTATGAATAGGTTGGTTGAGGGCGCTACACGAGAAATAATGAAGAGCGACTTCAGCGTACTACAGAGAAAGGAAGAAGAGCGACTTCGGCGTACAACAGAAAAAGGAAGAAGAGCGACTTCGGCGTACTACAGAGAAAGGAAGAAGAGCGACTTCGGCGTACTACAGAGTAAAGATGAAGAGCGACTTCGGCGTACAACAGAAAAAGGAAGAAGAGCGACTTCGGCGTACTACAGAAAAAGGAAGAAGAGCGACTTCGGCGTACTACAGAAAAAGGAAGAAGAGCGACTTCGGCGTACTACAGAGAAAAGATGAAGAGCGACTTCAGCGTACATCAGAGTAAAGATGAAGAGCGACTTCGGCGTACAACAGAAAAAGGAAGAAGAGCGACTTCGGCGTACTACAGAGAAAAGATGAAGAGCGACTTCGGCGTACATCAGAGTAAAGATGAAGAGCGACTTCGGCGTACTACAGAGAAAGGAAGAAGAGCGACTTCGGCGTACTACAGAGTAAAGATGAAGAGCGACTTCGGCGTACTACAGAGAAAAGATGAAGAGCGACTTCGGCGTACATCAGAGTAAAGATGAAGAGCGACTTCGGCGTACTACAGAGAAAGGAAGAAGAGCGACTTCGGCGTACTACAGAGTAAAGATGAAGAGCGACTTCGGCGTACTACAGAGAAAGGGTAAAGAGCGACTTCGGCGTACTACAGAGAAAGGATGAGGAGCGACCTCGGTGTACTACAGAGAAATTCCAAATTGGAGGTACAGTTTATTCTCGATCTTAAATATGATGTTTTCATTATAATTTCAGTGTCCTCATTAATTCCATGGTCAGCCTTCAATCATAGGTTTTTGTCTCTTACCTAAGGGGTGGAAATAAGTGTAATATTGGTCCATATATCCTAAATTGAATATGTTAATGAAGACTGGTTAAAAGTGAATCAGTAAAATTCATTTAATTTTCTCTAAGATCACCACATGTCTATACATGTAGAAAACATGTTTTCATTTGCTATGTAGAAAATGATTCAAATTTCGCACATACAAGTGTGCCCAAGCCTTGTTTGCTTACTTGCACTCACTGGTAAAGTTACCTTGCTGAAGAATCAAGGGCCTTTGAGGCAAATTTTTTTCAGACAAAAAACTGTCTAAAACAGGATTCAATCCTGAGTTGTGGTTGTTAAAAATCAATAGCACTTACCATTACACTACCAATCCCCTATAAATACTATAAATTCCACAGTTATGCAAGTTCAAACTTTGATATTTGTGAACAATAATACAAAAGTGAAATTGTACTGGAATCAGGCAAAAGAAAAAAGGCATTTCCTGATCAGGCAACTAAAACTTGCTGATGGTTTGCACTATCTGTCAGAATAAATATCAACTCTAATCTTACACCAATACCCCGCTTTGCGTCGTTTCGTTTTGCATTTTTTTCGAAGTTGCGTCGCTGCTTAATTTTTACTGATTTTCACTGTGCGTCGTTAGATTTTCGAAGTTGCGTTGTTTTGGATTCGAGTCTTTAATTTTTTTTTTCTAAAATATGGCAACACCTTTGTTTTTGATTGCGCCTTCACATATTTTCACTTTGCGTCGTTTCAATTCGTGTCATGTTTTTTGGAACGTAACCCCGATGCAAAGCGAGGTATGGGTGTATTTTATAAAGTTTAATGATTTTTCAGGATGCCCCAAAAGGCCAGCTTTTTTTGGTTTTTGAGGTACAGCTTGTGCACCATGCTGATGAGGGCTTACAGCCTGAAATGTGCACATGGTTAGCTTTTTTTGATAAATCAAGAAAGGGTATTTGGCCAATTATGATATAATTAAAAAATCAACGATTTTTTTATTTCAAGAGATGGTACATGCCATCAGCAACTTTTAGATGCACAATCAGAAAATGGCTTTTTTTCTTAATTTATGTAACACTGATTGATAAAATGTACTTTAATAATATAAATATATAAAAAATAAGTGATAAAGCTCAATTTGGGATTATAGATTATAATAAAAGAAAATAAGACCTAATTCAAATAATTTATTATTGTGTGAAGTTTTGGCAACAGCATTATTACCATCATCAGCTGTTGCCGAAACATCACACACTATTAAATTATTTGGATTATTTTCTTGTATTTAAACAATAATAATAAAAGGCATATCCTGACCGCGCTAACGTGAGCATTTTAGATAGCAGAGCTCCATCTATTGGAATAAAAATAAACTAAACATTTATTTAGCTTGTTTCATGATATTTGGCCAACCCAATATACATAGTCGGTGGATGAGAGGGTAACACGTGATTCCCGACAGTCATGAACCGGGATTAAATCCCTCGTTAAAATTTGTTTAATATGTGAATAACCTTCACATATAATTCACTGTTTCAATTATCATGAACTAGGTTGCTCTTGCTTAGCGGTACCTATTAATGTGATTTTGAACCAGGCCAACCCAATTTCTTGATAACTCAAAAAAAGTCAACCACATGATATCAATGAGAAGAATATTATTCTGAAATAACACACCACACTTATATTTTTCAAAAAAATAATATTTTATTATGTTACTATATCCATAGAAATATATATTTTTTCAAGAAACAAGCTGAATACCTCTCTACATCTATAATTTGTATAGAAAAGAAGTTAAAAAACATTGTATTGATGGTTAAAAATATATTTTTTTAAATGGAAAATTTTTAAAAATCCCACATAGATATATCACAGATATACAGGTATAGATATAAATATATTAATACATAGGCACATATAACTGGCACATATGGGATTAAATATGGGTTAAAATATATATATATACATTTTTTTATATGGCACATTATTTCAGATATATTCACAAAACTTATATTTTATATATACACTCATGGGCAAAACTTGTCTTCTTCTTTCTTATCTCCACTCAATCATATTAGGGTATCAAGCTTGTAGAACTTGAGACTTTTGATGGTACGTGCTGGGGATGAGTTGAGCTTATCAATGGATTAGTCAATGCAGTCAATAATGTGGTTTGAGGTTGACACTTAGTGCATAGTGGGAAAACTTTGCAACCATTCTGGAAAGTCATTGTCCGTAGATGACCAGATTTAAGTCTGGAAATCAAAGACTGTGGACAACAAAACTTATGGAAGTGAAAAGTCTGATGTCGCAAGTCATATATTTTTTTAAAAGGAGACAGTGGCAATTTTGTTTATACTTGGTTATCTTATGTATTTTCAATAAAAGACACTGTAATATCTTTCAGAGTTATTGTCTGAATCCTGATATATATGCTAAAAGGTACAACTTCTTCAAGTTTTGTCCATGAGTGGATAGTCTAGGTCATGTCTATAACAACATCACTTGGGACTAAGATGTCGCTATACAATCTCAGAGTTAAAATAATTCAGACTTTAAACTTGATATTTATGATGTTATAACATGTTATAAAAGAGGCGGTTATATTGAAATTCCGCTGTATTATAACAAAAATATATTTTTCACATTGTAGTGATTCCACATGCTAATTTGTTCTCTTTTTAAGAATAAAAATACAGCAAATATTGTATTAAACGAAAAATTATGTAAATATAATAGGATATATGTATATATGATGTTGGTGTGTACTGATGAGAGTTGAATTTGTCAAAATAAAATAAATTTTGAAGATGTCTGATATTTGAGACAACAAGTAGGTAGAAAACGTGACAATTTTAATATTTTGTTATCTAGAATATTTCTCTGTTTGGTTCTCTATTCTTGTATGTATGGAGAATGCATGGTTGTTTTGATCAAAGGAAAATGCCATTCTAACATTACCCTCATTCTCTTTCCATATTATGGAATATAGAAGAGAGTCCATACAAATGAAATTAATAATACAGATATTAAAGATAAAAATTTAAAACACTATCTGCTAACAGAATACCTTTATGTCTGGTTCCAAAATAACTTTACTAGGTACCACTCAAAAAGAGCAACCTAGCTTATGATATTTACAACAATGGATAATATGTGTGAAGTTTATTCACATATTAAAACAAAGTGTCCAATGCGATATTCGATCCCGGTTCATGGCTGTCAGGAATCAAGGGTTTTAACCAATTGTCCACTTACTTCTTATTTTTAAAAAGATGGCGACAACATGGGTTCGAACCAGGGATATTTGGATCCTCAGTCTAAAGGTTCCGCAGCTGAGCTATTTCACCTACAGCATAGCTATTCAAGTTAAATTATGATAATTTTGTGTCTACCACTGAATTTCTTTCTCTTTCCTTACTACATCAGGATTTAACACTACTTATTACTCTTGTCTATCTTAACTCATCATTCATTCTTCTTCCACCCAACCTTCTACTCAAAGGTCAGTCTATATATTGGTCTACCATTGTCTCTATAATGGTTTAAATGAAGATATAATAAGTCTAAAGCTCTTAAGTACAGTAGAAACTCCATGAGAAGACACTTTTCTACAAAGAAGGACAGTTTTCATTGCCAAAAATACCATTTTTTACTAATTAACAACTCTCTGATAAAAGGACATCTCTCCCTAAAGAACACTTTGGCTCTGCAAATCTGTGTCTCTTTGAGTGAAAGGTTAGTTCTATATGCATAAATAAAAATTTTTAAGCAACATAAACTCACAAAATTAGGCACCTCTGGGAGAGGCCGTTGCTTATCATAAAACAGTTTGAGAAGTATGAACTCATGGAATTCATGTAATCTTTGCACAAGGAGATAAGAAACAACAACACAAAATTAGAAGAGTAATTAATAAAACGGTTAAGGTAGCCACAGCAATAAAATTTTATACAATTCTCTCTCTCTCTCTGCTTTAGGTAATGAGGCACATCCAATTAACTCCGCCTTTGCCGGTCCCAAGACCGGATGAAAAAGAAGGAGCAGTAACAAGCTCGCTAAGGGCTCGCTAGGGCCCGGCTGATAGTACCCTGTAAGGGCTCCTAATCCAGAGGGATACAGGATGAGCAATCATTTGTACTCCATGTTAGGAGCGGCTGCACATGGCGTCTGTTCCTCATGTCAGAGGCGGCCATTTCTTTTGGAGCTAAGTCGGCCTGCCACTGAGTAGTGCTCCCAGTCTTAATGACAAAGGCAGACGCATTCTATTTCATCCAGTCATGATGGTTGTCTAGCTCTACAAGCTTGATACCTTAATATGATTGAATGGAGATAAGAAAGAAGAAGAAGACAGATTGAGTTAGCGGTTATTTCATCATTTTTTGGTGATTGATCTTTTTAGCCAGGAGAAATAGGCACTACTAGCTATAGTCAACTTTTTCTATAAATGTTGATATTAATAAATACAAGTAAAAAATGACTAATTCCAAATAAATAAATATTGTGTGACATTTTTGTAACTGAAACATCACACACTATTTATTTATTTATTTGGATTTGGTCTATTACCTTGTGTTTATAATCTATAATCCAAATTGTACCATATCATTGTTGATATCAAGACATCTATAACTCGTTATTTTTTATAATAAATTCTCCATGAGTCTATACTCCTTGAGCTGTTTTATGATAAGCAGTGGCCTCTCCCAAAGGTCCTGTTTAGTACATCTAATGTAAGCCAAAATGTGTTCTGGAGCTGAAGATTGCCAAAACGTAGTTTGGGTAAGTGGGGTTGATATTTTGTTATTTTCCATCTTCAATTGCTTGAGATATACATATATATATATACCATGTCGTGAGGAGAGAGAAAGGGAAGTTAGGCTTGTTCTCTAGCTGTCTTAAAATTAGAAAAAAAGAAGATTGTATGTATAGTGGAAACAAATGTGGTTTATATCCCAGGTTTGTTTTAGACGGGGTTTTACTGTATATTAGAAAAAAATGGGATAGAATTTTTTTTTTAAAACAATAAACACATATTTATCAAGACACCTACTGCTGGAATGCCCACTCTTCTTCACCGCTAGACAACAGATAATAAACAATGTTGTAGATCTATATCAATTTGTAAATAGCAGAGAGAATTATCATAGATTTAACTATTTTTGTAGATATATTTATGATTATCTTTCAAACCTGAAAGGTTCAGGTTCCTAATATATATTATTGTTTCTCTTTTTATATTTATTACTTTTTCTTGTATAATATGTTTATAACTGTTTCTGTTTAAAAAAAATTTAAATCGACGCAATTATCCCAAGCCGGGATATCACGTTTTGTGTTGTTGAATTAAAGATGAAATAATGGGGAATTCTTTGTGAAAAAATTCAATTTTGGAATAAAAACTAATGGAAAAAATACGACCAAAAGTGGATTTAAGATGAGAAATTTCAAATCCCCCAGCTCAAAGTTATAAATTAAGAAATTAACGCTGTAGATTGGAGAAAGTTTGACATTCACATATTTATTAAAGTGGAAATATTACATGAGGGGCATTATATTAAAAAAAATAATAATAGATAAAAATAAAAGAGTTTAAATATGGTCCATTTTAATTTTTTTTTAAATATATAAAAATTTTACAGAGTACAACATTATCATACAGTTTTAAAGATAGAAAAATGTATATTTTAACAAATAACATTTATACATCACTACATATATATTTACAGGGTGTGAAGTCATCTAAGTGTTAAACAGGTAGTTTATCAATAGAGGAGGGGGGGAGAATTAAATAATATATATTTTTTTGCTTATTCCTAGTACACGTGGTACAGGCCATAATAATCATGGTGGGTATTTAGTGACTGCTTTTTACTGTAAGCGCACCACATGTCTACACATGTGAAAAGCCGTTCGATGAATTAAATAATAATTACAGTAGAACCTCCCTTTAGAAGACACCTCTCTACAAAATTCATTTGTAAAATTATTATTCATACTATTTAGAAACTCTCTGGATTGTATTGACTCATCCATTGATGAGCTCTACTCTTCCCCAGCAGACACCATCAAAAATCTCTACAAGGCTTGATACCATAATATGATTGTTGATAAGAAAGAAGAAGACATCATTGACTGTATTGACTCATCCATTGATGAGCTCTACTCTTCCCCGGCAAACACCATCAAAAGTCTCAAGCTTTACAAGCTTAATACCTTAATATGATTGAGTGGAGATAAGAAGAAGAGAAGAAACTCTCTGGTAAGAGAGCACCTATCCCTAAAGAACACTTTAGTTCTGCAATTAGGTGTTGTCCTTTACTGGGAGGTTCTACTGTAATAGCCTGTTTTTTTTCTCACAAAAATATACAATTAAAATTATAGAGAAGAATATCATGAGGTGACAGTAAATAAGTACTTCTATGAAAGAAAAAGGTATATCCTTTAACATTATTCAAAGAGCTTTTTTAGAAAGTAAAACACGTCATATTTTGGAATAAATATCAAATCTTGAATTCATCCTTAAAATTAAGATATGAGCAAACACTTATTTTCTTAATATAAAAATCAAGAAAAGTCACCAACCATATATATTTATACTTTTACCCATTTCAGATAAAAAAAACAGAGATTTAATCCCATCTTCAAGATAAGAGTAGAGATAAAATACTGTCGATTATTGATATAGCACAATTTGGATTATAGATTATAAAACAAGGTAATAAGACCAAATCCAAATAAATAAATAGTGTGTGACGTTTCGGTAACAGTACTTTTGTCTGTAGATGGTAACAACGCTGTTACCTAAACATCACACACTATTTATTTATTTGGATTTGGTCTTATTACCTTGTTTTACTGTCTATTATGTTAAGTCTTGAAATGAAAACAACGCTGTTACCAAAACCTCGCAGGTAGAAAATATTTATTTTTTATATACATCTCAGAAAGTTTTTCACTGTAGGGGGTAATATATGTTGAAACATAAATACTTAATACTTATAATATGCTAAATATTACTTATTGAAATATATCATTATAATAGTTATATAAGAAAAAATGGGGGGAGAGTTCATTAGAATTGACACCTGTAGAAGAATTGTGTGGTTTGAAAAACTGTGGTGTTTTATCTCATTATAATAATGTAAACATTTCTCCTTAGATCTTATGATTTTGTTTGAGAAAATGCTATAAACAAATGGATAAGTCTTTTATATCTTAACTTTAATAATTATATAAATATATATTAAAAAAACAAAATAGGCATGTCATGACCACTCACATGATCTTTTTAGATAACAGAGCGCCATCTAGTGGAACAGAAATCAACTAAACGTTGATATAACCTGTTACCTGAAATTTGGCCAACCCATTTTCTTGTTAAATCAAGAAAAACTAATCACAAATGTGTTTTGGGCTGTTGGCCTTTGATTCATAAAGAAAATGGGTTGACTAAATATCAGGGCACAGGCTAAATCAATGTTTAGTTGATTTCTGTTCCACCAGATGGCGTTCTGTTATCTAAAAAGCTCGGGTTAGCAGCTCAGGATATGCCTATTTTGTTTTTGATATCAACTCCTAACCTTTTTTATATTTTTAATGATTTTTTCACATATATATATGAAAAAACAATAGAAAAAAAATAAAAGATAAGTGGGTCAGGTGTTGATATTAAAAATAAAGAAGGCATCTCCTGACCACGAGCACATGTGCTTTTTAGATGGCAGAGCACCATCTAGTGGAGCAAGAATAAACTAAACGTTTATTTAGCTTGCTCCGTGATATTTGGCCAACCCAATTTCTTGATAAATCAAGAAAAAATATATATCGTAGAAGTTTTTATTTTATGTTCAAATGTTTGTGTTTTGATGGTTTCATTTTATATATATAGATGGCACATTATCGCCTTTGCCCAAAATGTAGCTTGGCACTTGCAACTCCAGAACACATTTTGTCTTGCACTAAACAGGACCTTTGGGAGAGACTGCTGCTTTTCATAAAACAGCTTGAGGAGCATGAACTCATGAAATTCATGTAATCTTTACACAAAGGGGATAAGAAACAACAACATTATCGCCTTAAAATTATATCGTAAAAGTGTTTATTATACACAGATGAGAACTTGGTCCCTTTTTCCATTCATAGTGTCATTGCATTGATGATAAAAACATTATATAACACCACACCCTATTCCTTCATTCATTCTCTCACCCCAATATTCTATAGAGAAATAAATAAAAGAGATAAAACATTTGTACGAAATCTTCCACATATAGAGATACACACAGTATATCACATCTTTATAAAATTACCATTCAAATCTAACTCTCTCTGATAGCAAAAAAAAAAAAAAGAATGTTGAGTTTAAAAGCAACAAGTGAATGAGTGGGAAAGATAATGAGAAAAGATAAAACCATTAAGAAGAAGAAAGTAATTGTCTGATTATGTAACATATTGACAATCACTGCTAAGAGGATTGTGAGCCATTTAAAACATCATTAGGCAATACAGCAGAACCTTGTACGATTTATAAATGAATAAAATAAAGCATCAAGGGCTGCGTATCTTTTATTAGAACGAATATAATACCAGCTTTCGGGCACATACGCTCTTCTACAGGAATTAATGAAACAATAGTATTCCTGTAGAAGGGCGTATGTGCCCGAAAGCTCGTATTATATTCGTTCTAATAAAAGATACGCAGCCCTTGATGCTTTATTTTATTCATTTATAAGTAGAACCTCCCTGTAAAGGACATCTAATTGCAGAACTAAAGTGTCCATTAGAGAGAGGTGTCCTCTTACCGGAGAATTGATAAATAGTCAAAATGGTCATTTTGTAAATGAAAACTGTCCTTTATAGAGAGGTGTCCTCTAGCTGGAGTATTCTCTCATGGAGGTTCTACTGTAGCATATAAAAAGAAATATATTAGAGATTGATTAAAAAGATTTTATTCAATCCAATATATGCCTTTTTATTTACCTAAAGATTTAAATAGGGATTGCTCTATTTTTAAAACATCATCTAATTATCAACAGCAAGAAATTGACAAAAGAGGAAAATTAGAAATCTCAAATATTTTAAGACAACAAAAAACTTTTCCTTTCTTTCACAGATCAAGAGATAAGCCCCATTATTTTAGTATGATTAAACAATAATTATTCGTTGATTTTTTTTATTTCATTGATGGGGTTGACTAAGTTTCTGGCTAATTTTTTCTGGATTGTTTCCAAAGATCCTTTTATTAATTATAGCATAATCCACATGAACAAGGCACCTTTGTTGGCTGGAATTGTGATCAGGGTGCACGGACCATTCTGATCTGCTCCATGGACAAGACACCACCACCACCTCAGTTGGCCGGTATTGTGATCAGGGTGACGGACCGATCTGCTCCATGGACAAGATACCACCACCACCAAGAGAAAGGATAGGCTACAATTTGGAATAAATTAAATGAAAATAGGAATAAGGGCTGAATGACATTTATCTGTGTAGGGAGAGCTCTCCTAACAACAGACACCAGCATAATGGCTAATATATAGTTTTATCCAATATTCTGAAATAAAAAAATAATGAACGATAAGGAAATGCCTTTTTTTATTAATTTTTACTATCCAATCTTCTATATTTTCCCCATCATTCTAAATAAATAAAAAATAAATAAATCAACAATGTTGACAATTCTTATAAATCGAGTATGCATAGAATTTTAACCCATAGATTCTCTTTAAAGGACACATTGATTCTACAACTCTAGGTAATTCTTTAGAAAGAGGTTCTATATACTGTATAACTATATAAATAAATTTTCAAAAAATTACTTTTAAATTTATAATAATTTCACCCACATACATAGTTCTCAACTGCATTGACAAAAAAAAAAAAAAGAGAACAAATTTCAACATATAGATATATTAGTAAATTAAATTTAATTGCCATCTATTGTTAAAACTTTACACAAATAAATTTACTGGCAATGCGTTTCTTTGATAACAATTTAATGGTATTTAAAAGAAACGCATTGCCAGTAAATTTATTTGTGAAAAGTTTTAATATAGATATATCTTGAAAGAAATCAGTTAACAGGTGAAGACAAGCACACATTTTTTTGAAGAAGAATAAGTTTAAGGAAAAAAACATCCTTTTTCTAAAAAAAAATGTTTACCTGTAGAAGGGTCGTTTAAAAACCCCGAAAGTTTGTAAACTCGTTAAAAGTGTAACAAAGAAACTTATCCTCGGAGATTTATATTTGATTAATTTTAGTAAAAACATTTTTTTTTTATATATAGAGAATCTACTAACTAAATCTTAAAAAACAATAACAAAATACTTAAAGGGAAGTTTAAATAAAAAAAGGAAATAAGTTTTTTAAAAAAGCATTAGAGTAAATGTTCACATGAGCAACAAACTACCTTTGTAAAACAAAAATAAAATGTTGAAAAAAACTAGTGGAATTTTCCAATGAAAGACACTTCTCTAAGAAACACCAGGAGGGTACAGTAGCTTCCAATGATAGATGCAGCCTAGAAACCTGGTTTCTAATCGAGGAATGTCTGTCAATAAAATGTTTGGACATGAAATTCTGTGGGAACGTCAATTATTTCATTAGAAACAAACATAAGCTCAGCTTTTTATTAGCATATTATATATATATTAGTAAATTAAATTTTATTGCCATCTATCGTTAAAACTTTACACAAATAAATTTTCTGGCAATGCGTTTCTTTTAAATATCATCAAATATAATCTCTACAGACCTTACTGCAATGATATGAGTTATTGAATGAGAGGGCTTGGCTCATCAGTAGTGAACCCTCTCAGCGGTTTCGCCAAATTAATCTCTATATTTTGGCGAAACCGCTGAGAGGGTTCACTACTGATGAGCCAAGTCCTCTCATTCAATAACTCAGATCATTGCAGTAAGGTCTGTAGAGATTATATTTGATGATATTTAAAAGAAACGCATTGCCAGAAAATTAATTTGTGTAAAATATTATATATATTTATCAGTATACAGTTAAACCTGTCTATAGTGCCTTCCTCTCTATAGAGCCTGATTTTAACCATTAAAATGTAAACATTTTACATTAAAACTGACCTGTCTATAGCACTCTATTTTGGTGAGTCCCAAGAGGGGGCCCTATAGACAGGTTTAACTGTATTTATTTCTACTGTCCTCAAAGCTTATGTCCATATAGTTCATTTAAAATACCCTTTCCAAGACACAAACTTCAGTATTGGTATAAAAGAAAAACCGAAAAATGCAATATTACAGCGGTATGTGGTAGATTTAACTGGCTAAACCGATATGAGGGTTTCACCACTGATGAACAAGGCTCTCCTATTAGTTTATCATTGCAGAAAGGGCAGTATAGAAAATTAATTTATTATTAAAAGAATTATACGCGTCAAAAATTGTTCAAATTTCTTAGCTTTATATTAAGGAGAATCCTTTGAAAGAGTTCAGCTTGTTTTTTTATGGATCTTTATTTATAATGAAAGAATTGGTGCTCTCAGAATAATGTACATTCTTGATTATATTATTAAACACTTCATATAAATGTTGGAATCTTTAAGCTCAAACAATCTTTGATAAATTAAGAAAAAAAGACATCTCCTTATTGTACAACTGAAAGTTGTTGATGGTTACACGATAAGAAGATGTCCTTTTCTTAATTTATCCACCTTATCCCAGTGAAATTTCACATTTGTACTATTTTTTTCTACAATCTTTGATAAGTTTTACCATGTTTCTAGTCTCTCATTAATAGACTCTACTAGATCAATGCTTTTTTTTTAGGCAATGATCTCTCATGGTTTTATTAATTAATTAACAAAGATAAAAAAAAGTCTCTAATGATGTGTGTGGGTTGTGTATTAAGGAGAATTGACAAAAAGTAATAATAAAATAAGGAGAGTATGTAGGTGGCAGTGAAAGAGGAGGTATATAGGGTAGGTAGGAGACTAGATGATAAACTGGGAGACAAAGTTGGTCACTCCCACCAGTATAAGGAGAATGTGCAGGACCAAGGTGGTTTTGGTGAGGCTGCCGTTGCGGTGGCGGGCCACGAGGTAGGTCAGACTGGGCAGGGTGAAGATGTACGCCAGACCGCAAATGGAGCCCGTGAACCGGATGATGATCCCCACCTTGGGCAGGAAGATAGAGAAGAGGTTACATATCACCAGCAGCACAATGTTCAGGCCCAGGACTGTCTTGAAGCTGCACATAGAGAGTTGTTGATAATCTTATTAAAGATAGAGATGATCTTGAAGCTGCAGAGTTTTTAGTGTTAAAAATCTTATTATAGATAGAGAAATATGATCTTGAAGCTGCACAGAGAGTTGCTGGTGTTAAAATTCTTATTCAAGATAGAAGAAAAAGGTCTTGAACCTGCGCAGAGAGAATTGTTGTTGTTGGTGTTGTTGATAATCGTATTCAAGATAGAGGAAGATGATCTTGAAGCTGCACAGAGAGTTGCTGGTGTTAAAAATCTTATTTAATATAGAAGAAAAAGGTCTTGAACCTGTGCAGAGAGAATTGTTGTTGTTGGTGGTGGTGTTGTTGATAATCATATTCAAGATAGAGGAAGATGATCTTGAAGCTGCACAGAGAGTTGCTGGTGTTAAAAATCTTATTTAATATAGAAGAAAAAGGTCTTGAACCTGTGCAGAGAGAATTGTTGTTGTTGGTGGTGGTGTTGTTGATAATCATATTCAAGATAGAGGAAGATGATCTTGAAGCTGCACAGAGAGTTGCTGGTGTTAAAAATCTTATTTAATATAGAAGAAAAAGGTCTTGAACCTGTGCAGAGAGAATTGTTGTTGTTGATAATCGTATTCAAGATAGAGGAAGATGATCTTAAAGGTGCAAAGTTGATGGTGTTGAAAATCTTATCTACTTATATATTTGCCTTATTCTGTCTGAAGCTTTGTCTGAAGCTCACGGATAGAATGCGCTCCCATTGGCCGCCAGCGAACACGTGGCCTCCCTGCCCCCCTCTAGACAACCCTGTTATTCAAAAACCATACATCCAATCGCCATGAAATTCTGGGATATTATTAGGTATATCCCCGGAAAGGTTTTCGAAAAATAATTTCTTGAATATCTTGAATATCCTTAGAGTTATTTGCAGAATTGTAGATATAACTCACGAGCAGCGCCGCCAGACGGTGATGAAAGCAATGGGGAGGTAACGCCATCTATGTTTGATTTTTTAAACTGTTTATATATTAAATAATATTAAAATAATTATTTTTAAAATATTTATTATATAATATATATAAATATATATAATAATTATTATTATAATAAAAATTAATATTAAATAATAATAATATTAATGTAAATAGCATCGTAATACGTATTTAAAATCGGGCGCTATGACCACCCAAGTCAACGTTTTTAAAATATATTCGCACTCGGGTAAACCCCGGGCGTTGCCCGGGCCATTCGTCTAGTTTAATATAGAAGAAAAAGGTATTGAACCTGCGCAGAGAGAATTGTTGTTGTTGGTGTTGTTAATAATTGTATTCAAGATAGAGGAAGATGATCTTGAAGGTGCAGAGGTGTTGAAAATCTTATTTAATATAGAAGAAAAAGGTCTTGAACCTGTGCAGAGAGAATTGTTGTTGTTGGTGTTGTTAATAATTGTATTCAAGATAGAGGAAGATGATCTTGAAGGTGCAGAGGTGTTGAAAATCTTATTTAATATAGAAGAAAAAGGTCTTGAACCTGTGCAGAGAGAATTGTTGTTGTTGGTGTTGTTAATAATTGTATTCAAGATAGAGGAAGATGATCTTGAAGGTGCAGAGGTGTTGAAAATCTTATTTAATATAGAAGAAAAAGGTATTGAAGCTGTGCAGAGAGAATTGTTGTTGTTGGTGTTGTTAATAATTGTATTCAAGATAGAGGAAGATGATCTTGAAGGTGCAGAGGTGTTGAAAATCTTATTTAATATAGAAGAAAAAGGTCTTGAACCTGTGCAGAGAGAATTGTTGTTGTTGGTGTTGTTAATAATTGTATTCAAGATAGAGGAAGATGATCTTGAAGGTGCAGAGGTGTTGAAATCTTATTTAATATAGAAGAAAAAGGTATTGAACCTGCGCAGAGAGAATTGTTGTTATGGTGTTGTTGATAATCGTATTCAAGATAGAGGAAGATGATCTTGAAGCTGCAGAGGTGTTGAAAATCTTATTTAATATAGAAGAAAAAGGTATTGAACCTGCGCAGAGAGAATTGTTGTTGTTGGTGTTGTTAATAATTGTATTCAAGATAGAGGAAGATGATCTTGAAGCTGCAGAGGTGTTGAAAATCTTATTTAATATAGAAGAAAAAGGTATTGAACCTGCGCAGAGAGAATTGTTGTTATGGTGTTGTTGATAATCGTATTCAAGATAGAGGAAGATGATCTTGAAGCTGCAGAGTTGATGGTGTTGAAAATCTTATTTAATATAGAAGAAAAAGGTATTGAACCTGCGCAGAGAGAATTGTTGTTGTTGGTGTTGTTGTTAATAATTGTATTCAAGATAGAGGAAGATGATCTTGAAGGTGCAGAGGTGTTGAAAATCTTATTTAATATAGAAGAAAAAGGTATTGAAGCTGCGCAGAGAGAATTGTTGTTGTTGGTGTTGTTAATAATTGTATTCAAGATAGAGGAAGATGATCTTGAAGGTGCAGAGGTGTTGAAAATCTTATTTAATATAGAAGAAAAAGGTATTGAAGCTGTGCCTAGAGTTGTTGGTGGCACCTAGAGTGTGTGTGTATTAATTAATTAGACACAAAGAAATAACACACCATCTATATCTAAGACATGAAACCATTAAGCACAAATGTTTCTTTTCCAAATAAAATAAACTTTACATACTTAGAGATTAATTTGGCGAAACCGCTGAGAGGGTTCACTACTGATGAGCCAAGCCCTCTCATTCAATT
This sequence comes from Cordylochernes scorpioides, assembly GCA_030710605.1. Taxonomy (NCBI): domain Eukaryota; kingdom Metazoa; phylum Arthropoda; class Arachnida; order Pseudoscorpiones; family Chernetidae; genus Cordylochernes; species Cordylochernes scorpioides. Next base: position 23,351,514 of record CP092867.1, read on the forward strand.
ACTCACATCATTGCAATAAGGTCTGTAGAGATAATTATTTGATGATATTTAAAAGAAACGCATTGCCAGTAAATTTATTTGTGTAAAATTTTAACGATAGATGGCAATAAAATTTAATTTACTAATACTGTCCTTACTGCAATGGAAAATATTGGTGTTAAATAATCTTATTTAAGATAGAGGGGAAACACAGAAAATTTTATTTTTATCAGCGTTCCACATTTGTTGTGACACATGTATAGTATACAAAAAAATTCTATAAATATATTCTGGAATCTCTTGGGCAAAAGTGTATAAATACAAGGAGGAAATTAAAAAGAAAGGGACAGACAACTTGGGATAGTACCAAAATAATAATAATACAGTGGTACCTCGACATACGAGCGCCCCAACATACGAGTTTTTCGAGATACGAGCCGACGAGCAAGTGATTTTTTACTTTGAGTTACGAGCGAAATTCGAGATACGAGTTCGGTTCCGTAGTGTTGAAGATATTAATCTGTGATTTTAAATGGGAATTTTGTATGGCGGGAAATTTGCTTCGAGATACGAGTAATTCAAGATACGAGCAAGGTTGCGGAACGAATTAAACTCGTATGTCGAGGTACCACTGTAATGGGATAGGGAGAGAGCATTCTAACATTGCTTCAATGTAGCATGTTGAATTATGATTAGAAGAGTGTGGCTCCTAAATCAGTGTTTTAATACAGTAGAACAACCTCCATGAGAGGACACCTCTTTATAAAGGTCAGTTTTCATCACCAACAAAAATTACCAATTAGCAACTCTCTAGTAAGAGGACACCTCTCTCTAAAGGACACTTTGGCTCTACAACTAGGTGTTGTTCTTTACAGAGAGGTAGTTCTAATGTAACTATTATCCATAGAGGAATATATTAACGAAATCCATAAAATAGTTAATTTTTTTTTTGCAACGTTTTAACAGTAAATCTTAAGCTTTCTCATTCTCTGGCACATTTGTAAGTGCAAAAGTCGAACTGCTTTTCACATATGTAGACATATGGTGCATTTACAGTAAAAGCAGTCACCTACCTGTACTCACCATGTTTATCATGGCCTGTACCACATGTACTAGGGATAAGCAAAAAAAAAAAAAGCCTGTTTGAGAAAAATAAAATTGTACAAGTAAAGAAGCTTTTCATGTTATCAAGCCATCAGCAACTTTTAGTTGCACGATAAGATGTCCTTTTCTTTCTCATAATTAACAGATTTGTCTCTCATTTACATATTGTAATCACTCATGTCATTATAAATGACACCTGTGTGTCACCATTAAGTAAAACTCCATGTTATCTTCTTCTTCTTCCTTATCTCCACTCAATCATTAGGGTATCAAGTTGTGACCCTTGATGGTATTTGACAACCATCATGACTGGGTGAAGTAGAATGCGTCTGCCTTTGTCATTAAGACTGGGAGCACTACTCATTGGCAGGCCGACTTAGCTCCAAAATAAATGGCCGCCTCTGACATGAGGAACAGACGCCATGTGCAGCCGCTCCTAACAATGGAGTACAAACACTGCTCATCCTGTATTCCTAGATTAGGAACCCTTACAATGTACTATCAGCCGGGCCAGCTGAACCCAGGTTTTTTAGTGAGCTTGTTACTGCTCCCCCTCCTCCTTTTACATTCGGGCTTGGGACCGGCAAAGGCGGAGTTAAAATAGATGTTATAATAGAAGGGACTACTCACTTAGGGTAGATGGACCCGAAGAATAAGTGCAGGGTCTGGATACGGAGGATGTAGAGCACCAGGGGGAAGAGAGTGATGAGCTGGAAGAGGAGAACAACTCGAGTGACCAGGGCCGTGATGTCGTTGCTGGAGAAATTGTTGAGGAAATTCTGTGGGATCATCGTCAACATCAACAACAACAAGAGAAAGGTTGCAGCACTTACATCTTCAATGCAGTTCTTAGCCAATGGGAAGGTGAGGTAGAAGACAAACCCAATGATGAGATAGGTGATTCCAACCAGACCATAGGCTATGGAGAGGTCCCTAGTCTGGTGGACAAAACATTCGGTGAGATATTAACAGATTCTCATCTATATTTTGTATCCACTATGTTATTATAAATGAACATACATAGCACACACTTGAGTAAATAATAAATATAAATAGTTTTTATAAAGTAAATAAAGCCTCCAGGGTTAAGTTTCTTGTTCAAATTTTATATTTTCAAGCTTTCAGACTTGTCAGTCCTTCAACAGGAGTATTACAATAATAAATTGATTATATATACTATTGTTATATACAAATTAATTTTTACATATTTTAAATATTAATGATATTGAAATGGGGAGAAAATATATATTACCTTCTTTGAGTGTTATAAACAATTTTTGAAAATATACGTGCATGGGTGGAGAATACGTGCTGCTGGTCGAATGATATCTCGAGATCTCAAATTAAACCCAATAAATCCGTGAACTATTGTGGTGTATATAGAAGACTGCTTACATCTATGGGATAGTATTTGTCCATATTGTTCCATATGTTACTGATATTTCTGTGCATCTGTTTATGCTTTTTTGCCGATTGATTATCATAGATTCTATTAAGAGTCTTTGGTATTTACTAAATCAGGGAAGAACTTTAAATAAATATTTTTTATAAAAAGGTATCAGTAGCCAATGGATTTCATACTCCAGAGATCTCTACAACTATTACACACCCCCAGAAACCCCAATTATTTGGAAAAACGAATCAAACTTTCATTAATCATTTCTATTATCATCAAAAAACTACTAGGTTTTCCTCATTCTAAGCCATACACACTCCAAAAATATCTCTATATATATAAAAGTCAATTTCTGTCTGTCTGTTTCGCGATAAACTCAAAAACTACTGAACCAATTGGTACCAAATTTTGCATGTCGCTTTTTATAAACCTGAGGAAAATTTTCGGCTGCATTTTGATTAGTATTTTTGGCTATTTCTTTTTTTCATTTGAAGAACTTTTTTTTACGCGGACTAATCCGGAATGGAATGAATACCTAAATATGGCCATTTTTTTAAGCATCGGTGGTTCAGTGGTAGAATGCTCGCCTGCCACGCGGGCAGCCCGGGTTCGATTCCTGGCCGATGCATTTTTTAAAACAATTTTTAAAACTCATTTATATTATATACTAGACGTATGACCCGGCTTCGCCCGAGAATTCCCCCGATTGCAATTTCCTTCATACTGAAAGTACATCAATAATAAATATTTGAAGTGCCATAGAATAGCAATACAGAAGTAACACATAAACTACAGGAAAAAAGTGTGTGATGGCAAAAATTGTATTATATTAGTGTTTAGGTATTTGATTTAATTAATATAGTAGATATAATAATATATATTATATATAATATAAATGAGTTTTTTAAAAATTGTAAAAAAAAATGCATCGGCCGGGAATCGAACCCGGGCCGCCCGCGTGGCAGGCGAGCATTCTACCACTGAACCACCGATGCTTATAAAAAATGGCCATATTTGGGTATTCATTCCATTCCGGATTACTCAGCATAAAAAAAAAGTTCTTCAAATGAAAAAAAGAAATAGCCAAAAATACTAATCAAAATGTAGCTGAAAATTTTCCTCAGGTTTATAAAAAGCGACATGAAAAATTTGGTACCAATTGGTTCAGTAGTTTTTGAGTTTATCGCGAAACAGACAGACAGAAATTGACTTTTATATATATAGAGATAATATAAATATATATTATTATATCAACTATATTAATTAAATCAAATACCTAAACACTAATATAATACAATTATTGCCATCACACACACTTTTTCCTGTAGTTTATGTGTTACTTCTGTATTGCTATTCTATGGCACTTCTAATATTTATTATTGATATACTTTTAGTATGAAGGAAATTGCACCCAAGGGATTTCTCGGGCGAAGCCGGGTCATTCGCCTAGTATCCTATATAGAGTGAGATATTTCCTTAGGGGCTCATAATAAGATCACTACACCTAAAACAAGACATAGTCATTCAAATAGGTGTGCTGGAAAAATTTCAGAACAACCAGAGAAACAAACAATCATAACAGCATACAAAACGTAAAACTTTACATATAGAATGAAAGGATTTAAAAGCATGAATGTTTCTTTTATACATAATACAAACTTCTACTGCCCTTACTGCGATGAAAAAATATATTGGGAGGGCTTGGCTCATCAGTGGCGAACCCTCCCAGCGGTTTCGCCAATTTAATCCACCAGACCGCTTCTCAGAGCTCTAATACTGTATTGGACGATTCTGCTTATATACACAGCACTAAAGGGTGGAATCTTAGAAATGGTTTTCAAGAAGACTATGGACATAAGCTTATAGGACTGTAGAATTACATTCAAATATTTGCATTGAGCAATGCTCTTCCGCAAACAATAAAGACAAGGTCAGTTAGGCATAAATTAACACAAAGCAATAACGAGCCATCTAAACATATAAAATGAAAGGATTTAAAAGCACGAATGTTTCTTTTATACATAATACAAACTTCTACTGCCCTTACTGCAATGAAAAAACATATTGGGAGGGCTTGGCTCATCAGTGGTGAACCTTTTACGTAGGAGAAATGAGGGGGTAATACCTTAACCTAAATTAATGTTTAATGTGCATGGAATTAAGACAGCCTTCAAAAATAAGGCCAAATCTTTATATCATAGAACAAAAAAATTAATAATAAGACCAGAATAGGGAAGACAACATGGTGTATGTGAGTTATTGTTTGGTCTCTCTTGAAATTTGACCAAACAAGCCTACACTTTACTGAAGAGGGACAAAGTACGGAGGAGAGACAAGGACAGTTAAACAGGAACAGTATTGGGCAACACTGATAAGCGGCACACCTACACTCCTGAACAAAACTTAAGGAAGTTGTACCTTTTAGCATGTACAGTAAAACCCCGCTAATACGAACCCTGGATATAACGAACCCACGCCGATTCCCAATTCCATTCCATTAAAAATACCATCGTTATAACGAACTTTGCGATTTTTAGAATAACGAACTACTCCTATAACGAACCTATTTTCGGTCCCAAAATAATAAATTCTATTTAAAATACTATGCTTATAACGAACTTAGAATTTTAATTTAAAAAAAAATGAAACAACAAAATTTTAAGCATATTTCAGCTCGCGGATCGCGATTTCAAAACAATGAATTTAGCGGCATTGTTTGTTTTGATTTTTGCACTTTATTTTTGCTGCATGTTGTATAAATTTTTACAAATTATACTTTTTATTAGATAGAATATCTTTGCATCCATTAATTTTGAAATATAAAAAATGCAAATGGGCTTCCAAAATGAAGAAAACCAAGTCATTTTAAAAACAAAAACGTTATTTCTCTAAAAAAAAAAAGGCCATTTTCAGAACTTTTCAAAGTGAAACAACACAGGCAAAATGTTAAGAACATATTAAAATAAGAGAATATAACTTTTCTATTATAAAAGATAAAATATAAAGCTATTAAAAATTGTTACAAAGAGGAATCAACCTCAACTTTTGCCGCGATCGCGATCATACGTTTTAGGGCAAAAAAAAAAGTCCAAATAAACGGTCCCCTGATGAAACAAAAATTATTTTTTAACTATGGTGATTTTAAAGTCAGCAATGTTTTGCATGACAGGTTAAAAAAACGAAATCTAGACCTTGAAGAATATGTGGAAACATGAAATGGAAGAAAAAAACACTAACTTTATTTGAATGGTGCAATGCTTGAAGAGTGCTTTGAAGAAACAAGGTATTAGAGTCATTTTTCCAAGTAAACATTGTATTATATAATGTGATAAAGATGGTTTAAAATCATTTTTATATCTTTGAATATATATTTAATAAAACTTTGCCTAGAATTTGTCTTGATTTTTAAATTAGACATAGAGGTACATGTATGTTAATGATAAAAAGAACCTATCATCTAATGATTTTTATTATTATTCAGTATTAATGTAAGGAAATTGGTCAATTAAGGGAATTAAAACAGAGTGACCACTATTAAGAGGAAGCCTCTTCCAATGTGTATGGCTGCCCTTTAATTATACGGTCTAAAAATTTTGGAAAGTAAAAAAAAAATAGCCAAACCGTGGCTATAGTGAACCGTGGCTATAGTGAACCAAAAGCTCTGTCCCATTGGGGTTCACTATAGAGGGGTTTTACTGTATATCGGAAATCAGGCAATAACTATGAAAGATATTACAGTGAACTTTATTGAAGACACGAGATAACCAAGTGTGAACAAAATTACTTCTGTCTCTTTAAAAAAAAAAATAATAATAATAATAGACGACCAGCGACATCAAAGACTTTCTACTTAAGTTTTGTCTCCATGAGTGTATTTTAATAAGACAAAATATTACGACATGGAAATGAATTGCTAATATATATTTTTTATTCTCACTTTTCTCAACATGTGTATCCCAATAAAGAGGCCATCTCATATGTTCCAATTTACCAGAATCTATGAGTGCCATGTACACACAGATATAAAAGTAAAAATATTTCAATCTTAAATAAAGAGAGGTTCTACTATATATGGACATTTTCTGATATGGCATTTTTCATTAGTGTTTTTTTTTTGCTTATCCCTAGTACACGTGGTACAGGCCATGATAATCATGGTGGGTAGAAGTATGCAACTGCTTTTACTGTAAGTGCAACACATGTCTACACATATGAAAAGCAGTTCGATTTTGCACTTACTAATGTGCCTGAGCCCTGTTTGGTTACTTGCACTCGCTGGTGGGGTTGGACTTTTGTAAGAATCGGGGACAATTGGAGCATTTTTTTTTTTAAACATGAAAAAGTGCCCAATGCGGGAATCGAACCCGGGTCGTAGCGGTCGAAAACAAACGGTTTAGACCATCCTTCCACCAACCCCCATTTCATTAGCGTACACACAGTGAGTAAAAACAGCGCAGGAACTTACATTATTGGAAGGATTCTTTTGATTGCGCAGGAGGGCAATGATACAGTTGTGGATGAAGAAGGCGAGAGACAGGACTCCGGTGAGGGTGGGGAATGTTGGAAGGTAAGCTGTGGACACACCTCTGGTTAACATCATGTAGTGGATCATAGTTGAGACTTGAAACACCCTTACAACACCCTTAGAATAGCACCGGTGGGAACCAGATAGACATTTCCTAATAATGATAACTACAGCTAACTATGTATTCCTTGCTTCCTTAGTTATTTTCTAGTGGCCTATATTTATTTATTTGTTTGTATTCTTATTAGAGATATCTATATTTTAAAAATATTTTGTCTCAATTTGTATAATAGTTAATATGTAAAAAATAATATTTTTATATATCTAAGAACTTCATAAAAATATGTAAAATAGTATCTGATTATATTTAACTCGTGTTCTATTGGTGTATCATTATACCATGTTTTCTACTGTAGAAGGGCGTCTGTGCCCGAAAGCTAGAGAACAATAAAAATGTTTTTGAAAAGATACTTTTCCCTGGAGGAATGATTAATTTTACTCAGTATAAATATCTCTTGCAGAAGATAGGTCTGGTAGATAAAAAGTGCTGAAACCAATGGAAAAATTCACCTGTGATGAGCCAGGAACTCTTGCAAAACATATATTTTTCATCATTCCTTTAAAGTAGAATTTCCACAAAGGACAGTTTTCATTACCAAAAAAAGACCATTTTTTACTTTTTTAGAAGTTCACCAGTAAGAAGATATCTCTCTTTTTAAAGGACATTTTGGCTCTGCAATTAGGTGTTATCCTTTAAAGAGATTCTACACTGTATTAGACATTGTTTTCAACAAAAAAGATATACAGTAGAATCTCCCTGTAAAGAACACCTAATTGCAGAGCCAAAGTGTCCTTTAGGGAGAGGTGTCCTCATACCAGAGAGTTGCTAAATTGTAAAAATGGTAATTTTGCAAATGAAAACTGTTCTTTGTAAAGAGGTGTCCGCTAGCGGGGTGTCCACTAAAGGGAGGTTCTACTGTATATAAATTTTATCCTTATTTCTTAGTCAGCAGTAAAGATATAACATGCTCTGTATAGGTCATATCTTATTGTACTTCCCTTGGAATTATAAATAGGAAAGTAGATCTCAAGTGGTACAGGTCTTGATAACATTATGGGTAAGGGGCTGTAATTGCTTATACTTTAATTGCACCACATGTCTACACAAGTGAAATTTAAAAAAATCAGATTTACAAGGTGTCATTTGAACTTATTGGTGGTTTTAAGACTTGCTCAAGAATCAGGGAGCCATTGAAGCTGAATAAAAGTTTATAAACACAATATTTCCCATGCAGGTTTCGAACTCAAAACCTAGTTGCTGAAAGTTTATATACACAGACCATTATCTCTTCAAAGAGAGTTGAGCAACAAACTGTGGAACAAACCTTTCCCATTATTTTTCATCTTCCATTTGATTTTTATAGATAAATCTGGCTCTCTTATATGTATGAATAAATAAAAGGCCTGAAAGTGTTTCAATATGATACGTTGGTTTTCCATGGCATCCCACAAGCCTGTGAGGAGAGAAAGAGAGAGATGTGTGCAAGAAGTGTACCTACCTGGGACATATTCCGTGCTGCCAGGGTTCTCCATGTCAAAGTGGAGGCCCCATCTGTAGCCCTTGTAGCTTACAAATCCAATGAGGTAGATGACACATAGAGTTCCTGCACACATACAGGACTTCTTGTTGTTGTAGAGATTTTAGGCCCTTTTCACCTGTAAATATTCATCAAATTTCAGTCAGATCTATAAAGAAACCTACAAAGTTTACCTAAAAATATATAGTTTTTTTTTTTGTCCCTAGTACACGTGGTACAGGCCATGATAATCATGGTGGGTAGAGGTAGGCAACTGCTTTTACTGTAAGTGCACCACATGTCTACATATGTGAAAAGCAGTTCGACTTTGCACTTACAAATGTGCCAGAGCCCCGTTTGGTTACTTGCACTCGCTGGTGGGGTTGGACTTTTGCAAGAATTTGGGGGCATTGGATCATTTTTTTTTTTTTAAATCAGAAAAAAGTGTCCAATGCGGGAATCAAACCCGGGTCGTAGCGGTCGAAAACCAACGGTTTAGACCATACTTCCATTGGCCCCCCAAAAATATATAGTTCTTACAATAACTGGCATGAAAGATAAAGTTGCCCTCATGTTTAAACTACATGGTAGAAATGGATGTCTTCGGTGGTGGTTGAAGAAATTGGAGTAGTGATTACTCACCAAAGGCGTTGAACTTGGCGAAGAATCCTGCAGACTTGAGAGAGATGATGGGCAGCATGAGAACACAGAGGATTGCAGGGACGAGGCGATTGGTGGCCCAGAGCTGGTAGAATATGGGGAGACTGGGGGAGAGGTCCAGGGTGAAGTTGACAGGGGCCTGGTGGGTGTGGTGTTTTGAGCAGAGGACTGCACCCCATATCAGATATTGTGTGAGGGTACATCAGGTCACACATTGCTCTAACTGGTAGCACCAGGATGAAGAGAAGCATATGGTGTGGCCCTAAGTATCCTTTTATATGACAACAACAACAAAAAGCCTTTATTTAGGGTCACTGACCCTATACAGGATTCACCAGAGGTATGCATAAGAACAAAGCAGCGAGACAAAGGAAACAACGATATAAACAGAAGAAAAAAAAAACAAGAAAGAGAAAGAGGGAAGCAAGAAAAACAACACAAAAAGAGTAGCAGTAAGAAAGTGAGGAGTGAGTGTCACTTGGCCTTCTTCTGAGATATGGACTTGTGGAAACCATAAAACGCTGTAGCAATATACTTATTCTGGGTCATATTGTCAATTATTGATGGAAGTGAAGAACAGGCATCCTTTTATATAAAAATCTATATTGATAAAAACGAAAGATGAGTCACCTCTCTAATCAAAGCGAGTACAGACCACCAACTCTTAAAATGAGCTGATTCGGATCAGTAATAAAGCCACAACATCTATATTTATATAAATAAATAGTGAAACAAAATTATTTTATTTACCAATATATGCCTTTATATATATGATAAGGTATACAATATAAATTAGAAACACATGATGTTGTATGATGTTTCTGTAACAGCATTGTTGGATGATGTTGGTAACATAATACTGTTACTATTTTATTTATTTGGATTTGGTCTTATTACCTAGTATGTATGCCTTTATATATAAAGAAAGGACCCCTGTGAAAATACACTGATGGAGTTGTACCTTTTAGCATGTATATCAGGATTCAGACAATAACTCTAAAATATATTTGATACCCAGTGACCTTTATTGGAGACACATGAGGTAACCAGAGAGGAACAAATTTGCCTCTGTTTCCTTAAAAAAAAAAAAAAAAAAGATAACAGGCAACACCAAAGACTTTTCACTTCCTAAAGTTTTGTCCATGAGCGTAGTTTAAAAAAACTAGGCACTCTATTATCATTTACTCGAGAAACTGAACAAAAAATTTAGAACGATCGAACATTTCACAAGACAAATCACCAAAGAGGTGAATTATAAGTGACATTTTCAGAGATATCATTGATAAACTGTTCCACACACCAAGGGGCATACCACTTCAGTTTACTTTTTGGATGTTACTTCTGGAATATAAGATGATTTCCTATCCTTAAATACCTGCGAAACCATTATATCTCTATTGTGTGTGGGCCGCACACAATGACATCTCTAACTATTCATTATTGCCATGAAGTAGGATATCTATAACTCCGCCTTTGCCGGTCCCAAGCCCGGATGAAAAAGGAGGAGGGGGGAGCAGTAACAAGCTCACTAAAAACCTAGGCTCAGCTGGCCTGGCTGATAGTACTCTTTAAGGGCCTCCTAATCCAGGGATACAGGATGAGTCTGTACTCCATGTTAGGAGCGGCTGCACATGGCATCTGTTCCTCATGTCAGAGGCGGTCATTTCTTTTGGAGTTAAGTCGGCCTGCCACTGAGTAGTGTTCCCAGTCTTAATGACAAAGGCAGACGCATTCTACTTCACCCAGTACCCTAATATGATTGAGTGGAGATAAGAAAAAAGAAGAAAAACACTCCAGATTGAGGAGCATGGACTCATTAAGTTTAATGTAATCTTTGGCCAATGGCATAAGAAACAACAAAAAGATGTCTATCTACAAATGACTGAACACTCACCTTCAGCTGAAGACATGTTCCCCAGGGTGTTAGTGGCACTCTCTGCACAAACCAACAATTTTACATCACATAAACAACAAAAATCACAATATATATTTACAAAGGTTTGGGGCTTCCATGTTATGAACAGCCTCAAATTACAGTCAGACTTCACCAAAGTGTGTCTGGATCATGGTGCCATGATCAACGAAAGCTGCACCTCTACATCCCATCCCATGAGATCATGGAATTTGTGTGATTTCTGTACAAGGGGCTAAGAAACAACAACAGGGGTTTGGTTGGAGGATGAGAGGTATAAAACATCAATTTTCAACTTCCATGACCCAGGATCAAATCCCGTATTGTTCACTTTTTCCAAAAAAAAAAAAAAGGCTTCAATGGCCTCCATTCTTCTTCTTACTTATCTCCACTCAATCATATTACCGTATCAAGTTTTTATATTTGACAACCATCATGATTGGGTAAAGTAGAATGCATCTGCCTTTGTCATTAAGACTGGGAGCACTACTCAGTGGCAGGCCGACTTAGCTCCAAAAGAAATGGCCGTCTCTGACATGAGGAACAGACGCCATGTGCAGCCACTCCTAACATGGAGTACAAACGCTGCTCATCCTGTATCCTTGGATTAGGAGCCCTAACAGGGTACTATCAGCCAGGCCAGCTGAACCCAGGTTTTTTAGTGAGCTTGTTACTGCTCCCCCTCCTCCTTTTTCATCCGGGCTTGGGACTGGCAAAGGCCTCCGATTCTTGAAAAAGTTCAACCTCACCAGTGAGAGCAAGTGACCAAATGAACTGCTATCTACATGTGTAGACATGTAGTGCTCCACCACAGAGTGGAATGCCCAATATTAAGAAAATATTGACTCTAATCAAAAGTACTTGCTGGAAAAAAAAAAAGTTCTAATTATCCTTAGGTCCAATCAACTAAAGTTTATGAACCCATTTGATAATTCGAAGGGTAACAACACCTAATTCAAATTATTGAAATGTTTGTGGTAAATTTTGTCAATGATGGTAGTAACAACGCGCTGTTATCAAATTATCACAAATTTTTCAATATTTTGGAGATTAGCTCTTGTTACCTTTTGATTCTAATCTATAATCTAAATTGTACCTAACCTAACCCACATTTGATAATTGCAAAATTTTACCATAGGACATTTGAGAGATAATTGGAACTAGTAATCATTTATTTATCGAGTTTCAAAAAACAAAGAAGAGCAATCAATATGAAATTCATTAATGATGAAATATTTATTTCGGGAAATCTATTCTATTGATATCTTCAAATATTTCAAACCAGGCTATTTGCCTTTTCAAGGAGAAAGCCTCTAGAATCTTTAATTGTTGTTGTTGTTGTTGTCGTGTCCAAAGAAGAGTCTCAGATGTCTCCATGCATCTCCATCACATCAGCAGCAATATCCACTATCTTGGGTGTGTAAAGGGTCTGCTCTGGGTCTAAGTCAATTTTCTGCAAGGCAGAATCTTTAATGCAAAAAGAAATAGCATTCCTTTCTCAATCACAAATTTCTATATAATTTATTAACATATAGAACCTTTATATTGTGATGAAGAAATGATAAGGCACAATTTGGATTATAGATTAAAAAAAAAAAAAAAGTAACAAGACCAAATCCAAATAAATAAATAATGTGTGACGTTTTGGTACCAACGTTGTTACCGAAACATCACACACTATTTATTTATTTGGATTTGGTCTTATTACCTTGTGTTTGTGATGACTAAATGTTTTAATAATTTAATTGATTAATGAAAATATATGACAGAATATAACTCTGTATTATATATGATCCATAGATTGATTGTTCAATATTCCCTAGTCAGCTGCCCGACACTTAAACTACAGTGATTCCAGACGGCTACACTTCTTGGACTGCCCTCATTCAATGACACTACCTTGTTAAAGAACTCCGCCTTTGCCGGTCCCAAGCGTGGATGAAAAAGGAGGAGGGGGAGCAGTAACAAGCTCGCTAAAAAACCTGGGTTCAGCTGGCCCGGCTGATTGTACCCTGTAAAGGCTCCTAATCCAGGGTTACAGGATGAGTAGCGTTTGTACTCCATGTTAGGAGCGGCTGCACATGGCGTCTGTTCCTCATGTCAGAGGCGGCCATTTCTTTTGGAGCTAAGTCACCCTGCCACTGAGTAGTGCTCCCAGTCTTAATGACAAAGGCAGACGCATTCTACTTCACCCAGTCATGATGGTTGTCAAATACCATCAAAGATCACAACTTGATACCCTAATGATTGAGTGGAGATAAGAAAGAAGAAGAAGAAGACCTTGTTAAATATACCAAGAAACAAACTAACCTGGAAACACTTGGTGAACTAGTTTACTAAGGCTACAAGATACACTCCTAAACCAAAGGACAGCCCAGGTAGTTGGCGATCTATGGATATGCTCTAGGAGAGCCTTGTTTACATATATGTTAATAGATAGTAAAAAGGCATATATTGGATTTAATAAAAGATTTATTTGCCAATATTTCGGCTGACTGAACGCCAAACCTTTATCAAGGCATTACATTTTTGTATACACAAACTCAGCGCCGCATAGTGTTATAATATCACAGTTGAAATAATTTTTAATGGGGGAAAATTCCCCCACCTACTTTGTATTTTGAAAATTATTTCAACTGTGATATTATAACACTATGTGGCGCTGAGTTTGTTTATACAAAAAATGTAATGCCTCGATAAAGGTTTGGCGTTCTGCCAGCCGAAATATTGGTAAATAAATATTTTATTCAATCCAATATATGCCTTTTTACTATCTATTAACATATATGTATGTTATATAAAACTATTATTTTATTTTAAATTATAATTTCATAGATTCAAATACTCTGCTAAATCGACCGCCAGAGGTCACTCTTCCCCTATAAAAACTCGTTGTTGTTTTATCCCAATGGCCGGCTCAAAACTTTTGTACATTATGTAAATAATCTTTTTTTTTTTCCTTATTCTGCTCGCCTTAAGCCAGGCATTAATTTTATCAAATTATTTTTTTTATATATTCCTTTAACTCAACTAAATTACTAATCAAAACTATTTTTCATTATCATACTTTGTTTCTCATACTAATGTTTCTTTTATACATAAAACGAACTTCTACTGTTCTTACTGCGATGAAAAAATAAATTGGGAGGGCTTGGCTCATCAGTGGTGAACCCTCCCAGCGGTTTCGCCAATTCAATCCACCAGACCGCTTCTCTGAGCTCTAATACTGTATTGGATCATTCTGCTTTTATATGCTACACTGAAGGATGGAATCTTAGAAATGGTTTTCAAGTAAACTATGGACATAAGCTTATAGGACAGTAGAATTACATTCAACTCTTAGTATAATATTCCGATAGTGTGTAAACCACTTTGCATATTAACATATACTCCTAACTATGCAAATTTCTACAGTACTAATCCCCAATTTTTATTTTATCGTATGCTCCTGTAGAAGGGTTTGTCATAACTCCCGAAAGCTTGAGATAATATTGTTGTTATTCAATTAAGTTAGTGTAGCATATAAAAGCAGAATGATCCAATACAGTATTAGAGCTCAGAGAAGCGGTCTGGTGGATTAAATTGGCGAAACCGCTGGGAGGGTTCACCACTGATGGGCCAAGCCCTCCCAATTTATTTTTTCATCGCAGTAAGGACAGTAGAAGTTCGTTTTATGTATAAAAGAAACATTCGCGCTTTTAAATCCTTTTATTTTATATGTATAGATGGCGCGTTATTGCTTTGTATATAATATGTATATAGGGGTGACACAGTCGTTATTATATTACAGGTGAAGTGTGTTGGAATAGGAGGAGTCCCCTTCCAACGAAGCTGTAGACCCCACTCACCGTAGATGTATATGCCAGAGAAGTAGAGGAAGTTGTTCATCAGCACCCAGTACACGACGGCTCCACCCAGCAGGGAGATGAGGGAGAAAATGATGCTGGCATACTCTGCCCAGCTGCCCAGCAGAGTGCGGCACACATCGGAGAATTCCAGGATCTTCTTCTCTCCTGCGCACACATGTTCACATACTGCTGGATGGAATTTGTGTAATCTAAGGGGATAAGAAACAACAACAACATATTGCTGGGGCTACAGGGCTCTGGCACATTTGTAAGTGAAAAGTCAAACTGCTTTCCAATGTGTAGACATGTGGTGCACTTACAGTAAAAGCAGTTGCCTACTTCTACCCCACCATGATTATCATGACCTGTACCACGTGTAAAAGGATAAGCCAAAAAAAAAAACATACTGCTGTATGTGTGGCTCTATGTAGTACACTACAGGAAAAGTCAGACTTCCACTAAAGTGTGCCTGGATCATGGTGCCATGATCAATGAAAGCTGCACCCCTATACCCCATTCCATGAGATCAGCTTGAGGAGCATGAACTCATGGAATTCGTATAATTTTTACACAAGGAGATAAGAAACAACAACAACACTACAAGGTAGAGCTACTGTCCTCAATGGAACCTGGATTAATCCTATTAAATCCATTAACAAAAAAATATACATATTCAGTAGAACCTCCCAGTAAAGGACATCTAGTTGCAGAGCCAAAGTGTTCTCTTCTTCTTCTTCTTTCTTATCTTCACTCAATCATATTAGGGTATCAAGTTTGTTTGACAACCATCATGACTGTGTGAAGTAGAATGCGTCTGCCTTTTGTCATTAAGACTGGGAGCACTACTCAGTGGCAGGCTGGTATATAGATTATAAAAAACGATATATATCAATCGAAATAATTATGAATAAAGAAACTTTTTGAAAATATTTTGATTGATATATATTGTTTTAAATCCTTTGCAATTATTTCAAAATCTATATGGATTGTTACGATACAGCTGCTGAGGAATGGTGAGCAATGTGTGTTACAATCCAGGACTACACAAAGCAGTTCATGTCTCTATGTGCTGGTTTATTCTTAACTCTAGAGGTGAGTCCAAAAAGATCCATTCACTGTCTGAAGGAGGACTCTGTAGATGTGGAAGTCCCCTCAGTTGACTAATCTACATATATAGAGAGCCAAGAAGGGATTCTACTATAGAATTCTGCCAAGACAAGACTGAGCATCTCTCTCTAGGTGGCGCAATGGCTTGTTTGGAAGTGGGTCAAACAATAAAGATAGCAGTGTGATCAACTTCTCTGTGGGCCTCCCAGCCCTTTGGAGATCTTACATTTGTTGTTGTTGTTTCTTATCCCCTTGTGTAAAGATTATACGAATTCCATGAGTTCATGATCTCATGGAATGGGGTATAAGGGTGCAGCTTTCGTTGATCATGGCAACATGATCCAGGCACACTTTGGTGAAAGTCTGACTTTGCCTGTTCTCTTACATTTGTGATTACCCTTTATTTATTATTTTATTTCATTCAAAGGCAATTATATAGAGAGTGTGTGCTCAACCGAAGTACTACACAAATCTCATCTAGATATAATCACAATTTAAAGTCAAAGTTTTTTTGTAAAATTGTAAGTGCAAAAGTCGGACTGCTTTTCACATGTGTAGACATATGGTGCACTTAGAGTAAAAGCAGTCGGCAACTTCTACCCCCCATGATTTTCATGGCCTGTACCTCGTATACTATGGATAAAATAAAAATATATTAAAAAGTCAAAGTTAACATTAAGCATAAATAGTAGAAAAATAATATAACAATCTAGGATTACCCTTGTAGAGAAGTGGAACACAAAAGAATGACCCTCCAACAACAATATTGATGGATATATCCTTCATCAACCTTATGTGGTACATTTCTATTGCCCAAGGTTTTGGCAACAGTGAGTCCCAGAAACATTTGCCAAACCTTAGAATTAAAAGACACTTCGGCCAGTAAATCTTTTCTATTCTTTCTCTATCTCAACAAAAATCTTTTGTCCTCGTCAAGAACAAATAAAAATTAAAGCATTTGTGGCAAGGCATAAAAAATTATTTTAAATTAGAATCATTTTTAACGCCTTGTCAAAAATGCTTCAATTTTTATTTGTTCCTGATGAGAACAAAATATTTTTGTTGCAAAACGTCGAATGAATAAAACAGATTTACTGACTCAAAGGTAATAAGACCAAATCCAAATAAATAAATAGTGTGTGACGTTTCGGTAACAGCATTCAGTACTTTTGTCTGAAGATGGTAACAACGCTGTTACCGAAACGTCATACACTATTTATTTATTTGTATTTGGTCTTATTACCTTGTGTTTATAATCTATAATCCAAATTGTGTCTTATCAGATTACTGACTGAAGTGTCTTTTAAATTATCTAAAAACAGAACTATGAATGCCGGCCAGGCAATCTCTACTTCATGACAATAAAAGCCTATTACCTAAGGTTGGTGAGTGATAGATCTACCAATATATTATCAAAAAGCTCCATCCAGATGGGACACATCATCCCTAGACCCCGGGGGGGGACCACAGGTATGAGGGGTTCTCGGAATCTTATCTGCAAATAAGGAAAACGGGATGTCTTGGTAGCTGACCACTCTCATTATTTTTATCTTTACCTTGGGATAAGTTGTTTTTATCATCTGACTCTTTCTCCCTATAAATACCAATTGTTTTTTTTTTTTTTTTGCTTATCCCTAGTACATGTGGTACAGGCCATGATAATCATGGTGGGTAGTAAGCGACTGCTTTTTACTGTAAGCGCACCACATGTCTACACATGTGAAAGCAGTTCGACTTTGCACTTACAAATGTGCCAGAGCCCCGTTTGGTTACTTGCACTCGCTGGTGGGGTTGGACTTTTGCAAGAATCGGGGGGCCATTGGAGCATTTTTTTTTTAAACAGAAAAAAGTGTCCAATGCGGGGATAGAACCCGGGTCGTAGTGGTCGTAAACCAAACGGTTTAACCAGCCTTCCACCGACCCCCTAAATACTATTTGTAAATAATTTTATTGGAGAACTAAAAGGTAAATAGCCTTTATGATAAATTAATTATCCCCAAATTTGCACCAGCTTTATTTATCTCCGCGACAATATCAACAACTATACCACCCATCAAACTAGGATTGTCACTAGAGCAGGGACAAAATGACTCACCCAGGAGAGGAGGAATGGAGAGGATTCGAGCCGCTGTGTAGAGGCAGATCAATCCCATGGTTAGAAGGATGAAGATGGATGCGATAAAACCAGCCTGCACACTACCAGTTAGAATCTTCATAAACTACATATGTTTGGATGAGAAAAAGACGACCTCTTCTCATAATTTTACCCATACTTGCATGGGGCCATTCTAATCTTGATAGAATTCATCATATGCCATCTCAGATACAAAGGTTGGTGGTCAGAGGTCCATCCAACTTTATCATGGGCTCTCTCACTTTAACAGCATGTATAGCTTACACAACTCCTGTCCAAACTCTTCTTGGTGGTCCTCTTTTCTAGTACAGTAAAACCTCTAAGAGAGGACACTCCCACTAGTGAACACTTCTCTACAAAGGACAGTTTTCATAGCTGAAATTACTATTTTCACTAATATAAGGGGGGTAACAAAACCAAATCCAAATAAATAAATAGTGTGTGACATTTTAGTAAAAACGTTACTGAAATGTTACACACTATTTATTTATTTGGATTTGGTCTTGTTATCTTGTGTTTCTAATCTATAATCCAAATTTTACCTTTTATCATACTATTTTTTAATTTATTATTTAGCAAGTCTCCGGTAAGAGGACACTTCTCTAAAGGACACTTTTTGCTCTGCATTTAGGTGTATTTTAAAGAGAGGTTCTACTGGATTCTTTTCTATGTAATCCTTCCTGCCGGAACTAAATTAACTCCCCAAGTAGTGGATTCTTTTTGGAAAACAAGAAGGGCCTCTAATGACCACACCATTACTATCTCCTCAGCGGTGAAGCATGCAATCTACGTTTTCTTCATAGATCTCAAAATGTGTAGTGTCACTGGAGACCCGCTGGTGATTCTCCACTGCAACATTGGCAGAGAAACCATGTATAAGAACTCATTGTATATATTATCAAATTGTTTTAAATTTATCATTATCAACACTGTAAATTAATAGTGCAGAATGTGTACTTTGGCATGTATTGACAAGATGTCAATAAAATTATGTTCATTGTCAATTGTTTGTTTCCTTTCCTGAAGGTAACTCTACTGTATAGCTCTATAGAATATTTCTCAAACTCTTTTATTCATTCAATAAGTGAACAGATTGATGTTGAAGTGGGTGAAACATGTCTGGCAGCTCCATAGAGTAAAGGGGGGAGGGAAGAGAGAAAGTAGGAAAGAGAAGATAATCAACTTTCTTATCAGACAGAGAGAGATAAGGATTGACCTACCTGTTGGACTGCGAAGGGGATACACAGCAGGGAGGTGCCCATCATGGTGTTCCAGATGGAGAATCTGAAACATCCGCAGACTGTGAGAGAAATAGCGAAAAACTTAGTTCCCCAGGTCTAACAATATACAGTGTTCAACTTTGGAGGAATGGTTGGTCTGTATTGTTGATTAACTCTTTGTATTCTTCTAAACACAAGGTAATAAGACTTAATCCAAATAAATTAATAGTGTGTGAGGTTTTAGTAACAGTGTTGTTACCATCTTCAGACAAAAGTACTGAATGACAGACAAAATTCATTTTTTATGGGGTTCTCAGGCACATTTGTAAGTGCTGTTTTTCACATGTGTAGACATGTGGTGCACTTACAGTAAAAGCAGTCGCTAACTACCCACTATGATGATCATGGCCTGCCACATCTACTAGGGATAATAATAAAAAAATTCAGTACTTTTGTCTGAAGATGATAACAACGGTGTTACTGAAATGTCACACACTATTTATTTATTTGGATTTGGTCTTATTACCTTGTGTTAATAAAATCTATAATCCAAACTGTGCCTTTATCATTTGTATTGTTCTCTATTCTGAACTTGAGGGACAGGGCACATTTTTGAAATACCAAAAGGTAACAAGACTAATTTCAAATTATTCAAATGTTTGTGACATTTCAGTAACAGCATTGCTAACATCATTAGACAACTGTATCCTTTGTTGTAGAGAGGTGTCTTCTAGCGAGAGTGTCCTCTCATGAAGGTTCTACTGTATTAAGAAATTATTATATACATATGGTACAATTTGGATTATAGATTCTAAACACGAGGTAAAAAAGACCAAATCCAAATAAATAAAAGTAACATTTCTGTAACACAGCACCATCATTAGACAAAAGTAGTGAATCTATTCAAGCCTTCCTGAAGTAGTCCAGTGAGGGTAAAACATTCGAGGTATGTAAACAAGGCTATCATCACACTACGTTGTGATAAGACTTCAAGGCCACCTTAGCCAGGTCTGGGGTTAAAGACTGTTCCACATTTCTATCAGCCACGGCCCACTTCCTTAATCTCCTTCTATCTCACACAACCCTCCCTTAGAAACTACTTTGGAAAACTTTTCCAAACCCCACCTACTTGTCTGCAGCTTTGATCAAGTACTGAGAGTTAGTATAGGTGTAGGGGGTAGGTGGAAGGGTGGTCTAAACCGTTGGTTTTCGAATGCTACGACCCAGGTTCGATTCTCACATTGGGCACTTTTTCTGATTTAAAAAAAAAATAATGCTCCAATGGCCCCCGATTCTTGCAAAATTCCAACCCCCCCCCAGCAAGTGCAAGTAACCAAACGGGGCAAATTTGTAAGTGCAAAGTCGAACTGCTTTTCACATTTGTAGTCATGTGGTGCACTTACAGTAAAAAGCAGTTGCTTACTTCTACCCACCATAATTATTATGGCCTGTACCACGTGTACTAGGGATAAGCAAAAAAACAAAGTATAGGTGTTCTCTCTCATTCAATCAAATAAATCTTTTAAATAATACAACAGGTTGCTGGAGATGAATTTCTTTTCATTTTTACTAACGCAATCTCGAACTTTCAGGCAGCTCTGGCTTTCCATAGGAGTACATAAAAATGAATAAAATGTTGTTAAATGCTAATTAATTATATATATATATGGCAATATAATAAGGTGGGAAGAGAAATAATCACACCACAAGTTGGAAGAGGAACCCAAGGCAACCAGAGAGAGAGAGGGAGAGAGCCGGACGTCCGTTCGCATCGCACACAATCCCCTACTGTCTTAATAGTCCTTAGGTTCCAAGTAACGGGCCCCAGTGGTCGCCCCTTGGAATGTCGCTGATGTCTAAAATGACCGGACTTTACCCTCCCGTCTCTCTCTGGGCTGGCTCTAGGTTTGCTTTATTATTCCTGGAAGAGTATATATTACTAGACGAATGGCCCGGGCAACGCCCGGGGTTTTCTCGAGTGCGAATATATTCTAAAAACGTTGACTTGGGTGGTCGCTATTAACAGGGTGGTCTGTATAGACAGGTGGATGTATCACACAGCTGATAACAGGGTTGTCTAGAGTGGTCGCTATAGACAGGGTGGTCTGTATAGACAGGTTTATGAGAGAGGCACAAACTTACAGGTTGTTGACGCCGCAATCCCCAGAGAGAGTGTTTTTTGTTGCATCATGCTGTGACTCACACGACGACCCAAGGTCAACAGGGGTGGAGCAGCAAGCTTAAGCCTATCACCGTCTGGCGGCGCTGCTTGCGAGTTATATCTACAATTCTGCAAATAACTCTAAGGATATTCAAGATATTCAAGAAATTATTTTTCGAAAACCTTTCCGGGGATATACCTAATAATATCCCAGAATTTCATGGCGATTGGATGTATGGTTTTTGAATAACAGGGTTGTCTAGAGGGGGGCAGGGAGGACACGTGTTCCCTTGCAGCCAATGAGCGCGCATTCTATCCGTGAGCTTCAGACAAACAGACAGAATAAGGCAAATATATAAGTAGATGACATATATATATGTCGTAGCTGTCGTGGTCGAATGGAAGGGCGCAGCCGTTGAGCATGTATGCTTCGAAAAAAGAACTTGTTCCACACTCGTGAGCGCGCGCTGGCTCTCAGATTTATTTTGTACAGATTTATATATGGATGAATTTGTATTTACAATTTAACATAATATAATTATGGTGAAAATAAATTATACATTTTGGGTATTATACAAATTATGACATATATATCCAGGAGATTTAAATCAATTGATATGAAAATACAGTAGAACCTCCATGAGAGGATACTCATGCTAGAGGACACCTATCTATAAAGGACAGTTTATATTTGCAAAATATCATTTTTACTATTTAATAACTCTCCGATAAGAGGACATCTCTCCCTAAAGGACACTTTGGCTCTGCAATTAGGTGTTGTTTTTTACAGGGAGGTTCTACTGCAATTCCATGTATTAATATTTAGTTGAAAACATTAGGTTTCCAGAGATTAATTAATGGAATTAATGGAAGCCATTAATGGAAGCCTGATGTAATTCAACTATATGGGTGTTCTAAGTCATTGCTAGCTACAACCACAAGATCAAACCTGCAGGAAACAGCTGAACCTGTCTTGAGAAGGAATTATACAAAGTGACTGAATATAACCCAGGTTGTCATTTCACCCAGGTTCAGGTAACAACCAGACCAAGTGTTGTGGCCCTGTGTACAACAGGCTTCTAGTTAACGCTATGTGGAGATCAGCATTAGGAATTGGTAAGGCTTGAAAACAGGGAATCAATATCATATCAGGGTATGAAACTTATAGAGCTTGAGACTTTTGATGGTATCCTCAAAGGAGATTTGACATCCATAATGATGGTATGGTGAAGTAGAATATGTCTGCCTTTGTCATTAAGACTGGGAGCACTACTCAGTGACAGGCCGACTTAGCTCCAAAAGAAATGGCCTCCTCTGACATGAGAAACAGATGCCATGTGCAGCCGCTCCTAACATGGAGTACAGAAGCGGCTTATCCTGTATTCCTGGATCAGGAGCCCTTACAGGGTACTATCAGCCAGGCCAACTAAGCCCAGGTGTTTTAGAAAGCTTGTTACTGCTCCCTCTTCTCCTTTTTCATCCAGGCTTGGGACCGGCAGAGTATGGCTAGATGGAGATAATCCAGCTCTATCCATCAATGGAAGAAATGTTCAATTAGATTGGCACAGGAGTTGGTAGCACAAACTGGTGAAACGGATGAGAAGGTTATTCACCACCAATGAGACAGGTCTTCCTCATCTTTTTTCCATTGCCGTTTAGGAACCATGAAAAGGCATTTTATTTGTAAAAATAAAAAATAAAAAGGTGTTAAAAAGTAGAGGGTGTACTCACATGGTGACAAGACTGCTCTGTTTCCCCTTGGGTGGGGAGGAGGTGGGGAATGGATAGAAGAAGTAGGATGGCACGATGTGGTCTGGGATGGTCTGAGACAACACTGGGTTGACTGGGGGCCATGACAAGGGACAAGGACTCACTCACCAAGATGTCCTGAGAAGGCCCGGCCAGCAGTTTGTTGTAGTACCGGTACCTGGTGTAAGTGGCTGCCACGTGGGCATCTGCATCTTCTCTTATACTGCCGGAGAGACCCAGGGGGTAGAAGAATGGCATCCTGCATCGCACAGTACATACTCTTGCTGGGGTGACTTACTTGAATGACTTTTATTCAAGATGACAAAGAGAGGAAGCAAAGAGACTTTTTTTTCTTAAATTTGGTATATATAGTCCCTCCAACTTCTTTGATTAAATATCCCAAAGCTGAATTATACACTCATGGACAAAAACTTGAGAAAGTTGAAAGTCTTTGACGTCGTCAGTTGTCTATTTATTGAAGGAGACAGAGGAGACAAGAATGATGCTCCATAACCAGAGATGGACTGACCTATTAACTGGCTGAGGACGGGTCCTGGTGAAAGGTCCAGAAGTGGAGTCTTCCATGCTGTCGTAGTTTGGCACGCTGGCTGAGGACTGGAGTAGGGGGACTTTGGACTCATCTTCCATACCTGGGACACACAGTAGCAAAGTGTAAGTTAATACATATTGTTGATGATGGGAGATGTTAGATTCACTTTCTTTTTATATTGAGAAAAGTTTTCAACCAGCAATAATCACGCCTCGGAAGATCTTCATTGGCTACTATATTGCCTCTGCGTAAAGCTCTTTCTTTTATACAAGAAACAAATGTTGTTAGGAATTCCTTGTGTTTACAATGAGTCATGGTAGACAAGTGGTAAAAACTGACAATTTTTGACAGCCATGACATGAGATAAATCCTGCATTGGGCTCTTTTTTTTTTTGTGAAGAAAAAATTGCTTTAATGGCCCCTGATTCTTGCAAAAGTTCAACCCCATCATTGAATGCAAATGACAAACGGGCCTCTGGCATACTGGTAAATGCAAAAGTCAAATTGCTTTCCACACATGTAGACAACTTGCAGTAAAATCAGTCGCTAACTACCCAGCACCATTATCATGGCCTGTACCACACATGTAGTAAGGATAAAAATATTTTTCGAAAAAACATGAAGTTTAAAATTTTCTAAGTAGAACATAGGAAATTACATTTTGGAAAAAAAAAAATGTTTTTTTAATAATCTAGACATCTGTAATTTAGCAACAAAATATAGCAAGATAGTGTATTATAAAGGACTGAGGCGTGTGATTATAAACAATACTTAAAGTTATACCGCATAAGTTTCTTTTCTATGAAAAATCAATATTTATTTCAAAGAGAAATATTTACTATTTCTAACTTTTTTTGAATGAAGTATGAAGGGTGAAAATATGAAGAGTAATAGCGAACGGGAAAAATAAAAAGTTTATTTATATATAAAAGTCTTTTATTTTTCCCGTTCGCCATTACTCTTCATATTTTCACCCTTCATACTTCATTCAAAAAAGTTAGAAATAGTAAATATTTCTCTTTGAAATAAATATTGATTTTTCATAGAAAAGAAACTTATGCGGTATAACTTTAAGTATTGTTTATAGTAAGATAGTGTATTTAATGATATCAATACAGTCTATATAATGGCTACAGTACAATCAACCTTGTACATAACAATGTATGATACTCAGGAACCTTGAGCCTGCTGCACATGCGACAGATAAGTGTGAGGATACACACCATGAGATTGAGTACATGTCCCACTGACCAATCAGCAGTAGAAGTGTTCCTTCCTGTCAGCAACTATGCCAAGTTCAATGTCGGCCCGTCACACAAGACAATGGGGATTGGAGCTCTGCATCTGTCACCAGGGCGGTGCTAGGAAGTAATGGAAAAACCAATCAAAGAGAGAATAACCCTGACACCATAAACACAGATATTGCTTGCACAAGCAGTGAAGCAATAAGAAAGCTCCAGAAAGGTCTCTCAAGGCAAATTTTGTTTCTTGAGTACGTTAGCCGTATAACCACACCAAATATTGGAAGAATAAAAAATATTTTGTGATCCAAGATTTGAAATTTTACTATTGATGAAGTAGAAATCTTTACTCTATTTGAGTCAAAAGGCGATCCATCAATTAAGTTTATATAAAAGGGTGTACCTGGATCTGTAAAGAAGAAGAAAAAAAAATTTTTTCTCAAAATATTTCGAGAGATTGCTCCCTCTTTATCAATTTATTTATTTAAACTTGATGTATTGATAATGATAAATAATATGATTGATAAAGAAGCAGCAATCTCTCGAAATATTTTGAGAAAAAAAATTGTTTTTTTTTTCTTTACAGATCCAGGTACACCCCTTTTATATAATCTTTACTCTATGACTCTCTATTTACTCTTTATTAGAATTTGGTCCCCATGATCTTGTATAATTATTATTATTATTTTTTTTTTTGCTTACCTTTTGTAAATATATTTATGATTTTCTTTCAAACCTGAAAGGTTCAGGTTCCTAGTATATATTATTTTTTTTCTCTTTTGTTTCGATTACTTTTTTTGTGTAATATGTTTATAACTGTTTCTGTTTAAAAAAAATGTAAATCGACGCAATTATCCCTAGCCGGGATATCGCGTTTATGTGTTGAAATAAAAAATAAAATAGTACACGTGGTACAGGCCATGATGATCATGAATCATGGTGGGTAGTTAGCAACTGCTTTTACTGTAAGCGCACCACATGTTTACACATGTGAAAAGCAGTTCGACTTTGCACTTACAATTGTATAATTATACAATGGAATAATAATTTAAAAAAAAAAAAACTCTTTACTAGAAGACTCCTCTCTACAAAGGACAGCTTTCAATCGCCAAAATGACCTTTCCAGTGTTGTTACCATTCTTAGGTGTTATCCTTTACAGAGGGGTTCTACTGAAAGTTTAAATTACAGTAAAGCATCCCCTTAATTCAAAAGACTATAATTCAATTTTTACTGAATTTCAACAAATTTTTCTAATTCCTCCCAACTAGAAAACCTACTTTAACCGTCTATAATATACACCTTTAAATGCAACAAAAAGGCACCTTTTCCTTGAGGTCTTTAATGTGGTTTAACTGTAAAAATTTTAAATTCAAATACAGTAGAACCTCTCTGTAAAAGACACCTAATTGTAGAGCCAAAGTGTCCTTTAGAGAGAGAGGTCCTCTTACAGGAGAGTTGCTAAATAGTAAATATGGTATTTTTGTTGATGAAAATTGTCCTTTGTAGATAGGTGTCCTCCCATGAAGGTTCTACTGTAAAAAATAATTCTATTGATATAAATATATTTTAATATAAAGCAATTACGCACCATCTATATATAGCAAATGAAAACATTAAGACGCGAATGTTTCTGTCACTAATAAATCAAACTTCTACTATCCTTACTGTGATGAAAAAATATTGGGTGGGCTTGGCTAATCAGTGGTGAACCCTCCAAGTAATTTTGTTAATTTAATCTACCAGACTGCTTCTTTAGAGCTCTAATACAGTATTGGATCATTCTGCTTATATATGCTGCACAGCTCTAAAGAAGCAATCTGGTAGATTGAATTGGCAAAACCGCTGGGAGGGTTCACAACTGATGAGTCAAGCCCTCCAAATATTTTTTCATCGCAGTATGGACAGCAAAAGTTTGTTTTATGCGTGAACCAAACATTCACGTCTTAAGATTTTCATTTCACACTTACAAGATTATCAAAGATAACTATTTTTTTTCTCCATAGGTAATGAAGGGTGTTGTGTGGTTTTGTCTGATCCATTCCATTTTCTAGGACCTCTAACACCAATAAACATTGAGTCAGGGAGATAACTGTCATTGGGCCGATGATACCGAGCTAGATAAGAATCAATCAGAACCTGGTAGCAACAGCCAATCAACTTCCTGACGTCAGTTGTCTCTATGGGAAAAGATAGGCAGGTTTTTTTCTCACTGTATATCACACCACCACCAATTATGTAATCTACATAACTCCGTTGCTATCACTTGTGGAGCAAGACAAAATCTCTAAGTGGAACATCTTGCAGAAATATCTTTTTGGCCATTATATATATAAAAATATATTATGAATGCACGGAAACTAGTGTTGAGGCACATTCTTTATTACCAACATTACATTCTGTATCCCTCCCAAAATCCTATCCTACAGCCTCAGAGTGGCGAAAGGGTGTAAACGGGTAGCACAGGACGTCGGGAGTTTAACTCCTGGTAGGGCCACCCTGTGCTACATACCCGGCTAATGTAGGAAGGTATCAATTGGTAGCATCTGTTCTCCATAGGAGCGGCTACAAAGGGTGTCTGCACTCCATGTCAGGAGCGGCCAACCAAAAGAAGCAAAGTCACACTGAGTGGTACTTCCAGGTCTTCAGACCAACAGCACCCCTCTTTCCTTCTCCATGATGTCTACAAAAGACCTCTGGGAAAACCCCAGGACTATAATAGAAAATCTGAGACAATGGAACCTAAATGGAGATCGTTTAAACGACTTGAGGAATAAGCAACAACAACAACATTCTATATTGAGGTAATGAACCACAAAATGCATTGTTTTAATGCACTTTTAAAATGGATAGGTGCCTCTTTTGGTTACATGAAAATACCATCCTCCTGAAACTTCGTTGTGTGTTAACAAGTAGCCGACTGAGATTTTTGTTTATTCTTTTTATTTATATTTTTAGATTTTATCAGAGAGAAACAGCACCCCACAGAGAACATGAGTATTGATTGTATTTGACCATTAACCACCATTTTTCAGCTATGTGTTCAATATAACATGCCAGTTATTTTTATCCCCTCAATCAGAATTCGTTGTTTTTAAACCTGCCTTTGCTACAGATCCTCCTACAATTGGGCCGACGAGACCTAGAACTTAACCACCTTCCTGGACCGGACCACGAGCCCAGTATTGGACTGGGCCTTGGTGACCATAGCCCACCCATGATAGAGCACTGCACCAAATAAACCTACAAAGCCTTACATCCCCACCTCAGTCTCATCAATATATATATATATGTTATATTAAAATACGAGTGAAAGTTTGCCTAACGAATATTATATATTATGAAGTATAATAAACAATGTTAAAGATTAGTTTTAATTATTAATCAAGATTGTGTGTGAATATGTGAGAAAGATGTAATATCGTTGTTGTTTTCTTGGCCGACTGTTTTACATATGGTGTTATCTTAAAATTGCTTGTTTTGAATATTTTTTTAGATTGAGTTGAATGAATTGCTGAATTTTTTTTTTGTATTTACAGTAAAACCCCTCTATAGTGAACCCCAATGGGACAGAGCTTTTGGTTCACTATAGCCACGGTTTGGCTATTTTTTTTTACTTTTCAAAATTTTTAGACCGTATAATTAAAGGACAGCCATACACACAAGAAGAGGCTGCCTCTTAATAGTGGTCACTTTATTTTAATTCCCTTAATTGACCAATTTCCTTATATTAAAATACTAAATAATAATAGAAATCATTAGATGATAGGTTCTTCTTATCATTAACATACATGTACCTCTATGTCTAATTTAAAAATCAAGACAAATCCTAGGCAAAATTTTATTAAATATATATTCAAAGATATAAAATCATTTTAAAACATCATTATCACATTATATAATACATTGTTTACTTGGAAAAATGGCTCTAACACCTTGTTGCTTCAAAGCACTCTTCAAGCATTGCACCATTCAAATAAAGTTAGTGTTTTTCTTCCATTTCATTTTCCCAGATATTCTTCTAGGTCTAGATTTCGTTTTTTTTTTAACCTGTCATGCAAAACATTGCTGACTTTAAAACCACCATAGTTAATGGCATAAAAATAGTTTTTGTTTCATCACGGGACCATTTATTTGGATTTTTTTTTTTTTTAGCCCTAAAACGTACGATCGCGATCGCTGCAAAAGTTGAGGTTGATTCCTCTTTGTAACAATTTTTAATAGCTTTATATTTTATCTTTTATAATAGAAAAGTTATATTCTCTTATTTTAATATGTTCTTAACATTTTGCCTGTGTTGTTTCACTTTCAAAAGTTCTGAAAATGGCCTTTTTTTTTAAGAAATAACGCTTTTGTTTTTAAAATGCCTTTGTTTTCCTCATTTTGGAAACCATTTTTATTTTTATATTTCAAATTTAATGGATGCAAATATATTCTATTTAATAAAAAGTATAATGTGTTAAAATTTATACAACATACAGCAAAAAATAAAGTGCAAAATTCAAAACAAACATTGCCGCTAAATTTATTGTTTTGAAATAGTGATCCACGAGCTGAAACATGATCAAAATTTGGTTGTTTTATTATTATTTTTTAAATTACAATTCAAAGTTCGTTATAAGCATAGTATTTTTAATAGATTTTATCATTTTGGGACCGAAAATAGGTTCGTTATAGGGGTAGTTCGTTATTCTAAAAATCGCAAAGTTCGTTATAACGATGGTATTTTCAATGGAATGGAATTGGGAATCGGCGTGGGTTCGTTATAAGGGAAGGTTCGTTATATCCAGGGTTCGTATTAGCGGGGTTTTACTGTATATATAAATAAAATTAACTCTGTTGATTTTTTTTGTATTTAATTGATAACAGCGAAGTTACGCATGTTAAAGTTAGGAAAAATATTTTGATGTTAAGCAAAACCTGCTCCATCTCGTTTTACATAAATCTTGAAAATTTGGTCGAAATTGATGCATTGTAACAAAAGTTTTTAGTGAACAACACTTATGAAATTTGCATTTTATTAATATAGATTATTCTATTTAAAATTATATTTCATAGATTCAAATACTCTGTTAAATCGACCGCCAAAGGTCACGTTTCCCCTATAAAAACTCATTGTTGTTATCTCCCTATGTCCGGCTCTAATCTTTTTTGAAATAAAAATAAAAATAAACGATAGCAATACGTTTCTTTATACGTGAAATTTTATGCAAGCTTTCGGATCTTATCGATCCTTCCACAGGCCAAGCTATAAGCTGAGAGAAAGAGTATACAGTATATAGATGTACAATATTATTTACATACACCTAACGAAGATAGAAAATAAAAAATATAAAAATAAAAATAAATATAAACACATTTACATAAAATAATATATAAATTTCGCCAGACTGTAGGACATCTACATATTCGAAAAATAAGACACAAGTAAAATTCTATCTACATGCGAACAAAACATGGTGTATGGGGCTATGGGTGTGAAGGTCAAACTGGGGAAGATGAGGAAGGATCTGGTGAAAAGGAAGGGCTGGGCTGTTTTTTCCTGAATGAGTGGTACTGAGATGGTAGTTCTATACGCCTGTTGATACTTTCTAAACGGTAAAATCTTCCCAATTACATGCGTGGTAAGGACGAAATATTCAGGAGATGAGTTTCTTTCAACACTTTATTAGGACATCAAGCTTTCGGGCACAGCGTGGCCCTTCTACGCTGTGCCCGAAAGCTTGATGTCCTAATAAAGTGTTGAAAGAAACTCATCTCCTGAATATTTCGTCCTTACCACGCCTGTTGATACTGTTTAAATCGTGAGAGACGAAGGATTCTATTAATAATCTTTGATATTTGGATTTGATGTTATGGTAATGACAGGTTGGGTCGGAAAGGTTAAAGGCATGGCCGGTTTTTGAGGTGTGCTGAAAGATCAAAGATTTGGGATCTTTGTTTATTATATTTCTGTTGTGCTCGGAAATTCTGTTATAAATGAAGCGGCCAGTCTCACCCACATATTTTGCGTTGCAATCTTGGCAACCTATGGAGTAAATGGCATATGGTTGCTGGTCGGGACGTTTCTTAATATTGGATCTGGTGATGGGGTTCCGGAGTATTTGGCCTATTGAGAGGTGGTTGGTGAAAAAGGTTCTTACACTAAATTTTTTGAGGGAGTGGGCTATTGATTGATTTTCAAAGGAATAAGGTATAATGCAGGTGTTACGGTTTACTGCGGGCTGAGTGTGTTTGGAAGGGTTAAAACTATGTCTAAGTATAAAGGGAAGTGGATAGCCTCTTGATGTTAGATTACTGATGATGGTTGTCTTTTCTATTTTTTTGAAGGCTGGGGTGGAGCAGTGTGTATGTATTCTTTTCGTGAGTGTTCTGACGACTGTGAGTTTGTGGCCTATTGGGTTATATGAATCAAAAAGGAGATAGGATGGTTTTATGGATTTTTTGTAATAAACTGTTGTGTGGTATGATTCATCAGTTTTGATAAAAAGAATGTCCAAATATGGCAGAACTTTGTGGGACTCATGTTCTATTGTAAAAGTGAGACGTGTATGGTAAGAGTTTAGGGTTTCCAACACCAATAGGACGTCATCCTTGTGACATATGCAAAAAATGTCGTCCAGGTACCTTTTCCAAACTTCTATTCGGAGATGTTTCTGTTCCAAAATCCAGCTGTCAATGGCGCTCATGACGAGCTCTGCCGCAATGTTGGATAAAGGGCTGCCCATAGGAGATCCACAGATTTGTTTAAAAAGCTGATCTTCGAAGCTAAAGTTAGATGTTGCCAAGCATGATTCAAACATTAAAATGATTCCTTCTATTTCAGGGTTCGGGATGCTGTGCGAAGAAAGCAATGAACGGAGGTTTTCTATAATTAGGTTGTGTGGGAGAGAGAGAAACAAGGAGGTGACGTCATAAGAGCACATTATGAAATCTTGTTGTGGTTTCAATGCTCTTATTTCTTGAATAAAGGCTGAGGTGCTATTAATTGAATGGGGGTTAGAGGATCGGATCAAAGGCGAAAGGCGGGAGGACAGATATCTGGAGAGCTGTATGGCGGGGGACAAGTGATAAGCAATTATGGGACGTAATGGGACTGAAGGCTTGTGGATCTTAGGAAGTCCATAGATATATGGTATGGTGTCGCTGTTTGAATTGAAGGTCTTAAATTGGTCTTCGGTGATCATCTTATTCTTCTTGAGAGAGGTAAGTGTTTTTTTGAAATTCTTGATGGATTGAAGGTTGTCTGGAGCCGTGATAGGTACAAAGGTGTCTCTATCCTCAACGATGTCAAGAATCTTCTTTCTATAGTCGACTTTGTTTAATATAACAACATTAGAACCTTTGTCAGCTTTACTGATGACTATGTTGTGGTTGGCTTTCAATTCTTTGATGGCAGTTGCGTATTTTCGGGTAGTTGCAGGATAAGGGCGTTTTTGGTTAGTTATCTTTGAGGATTTACATTATGTAAATAAGTTTTTCATTTTTTTTATTCTTACGCCTTAAGTCAGGCATTACTTTTATCAAATTATGTTTTTGATATTTTCCTTAAGTTCAATTAAATTACTGATCAAAACTATTATTTATTATCATACTTTCAAGATTTTAATCACGACTGCATTACCATAGCATAATCCACAAGATAACCTAAAATCAAACAGAAATCTCATTATTTTTATATAACATATATGTCATAATATATACTCTTCCAGGAATAATAAAGCAAACCTAGAGCCAGCCCAGAGAGACGGGATGTAAAGTCCAGTCACTTGAGACAGCAGCGACATTCCAAGGGGCGGCAAATGGGGCCCGTCCGTCAACACCTTGGGACTTTTAAGACAGTTAGTGATTGTGGTACGACACGAATGGCCGCTCAGCGGTGGCAGGCCTGTCTCTCCCCCCTTCTCTCTCTGGTTGTCTGGGTTCCTTCTCCAACTTGTGGTGTCCTTATTTCTCTCCCCACCTTATATTGCCACATATATATGTACCAAAATTTGCACCTACCCATTTAAATACATGCATTAACACAATGAATTTTGTTATCACCCCAGTATTAAAAGTAAAGGTGGGGTTGAAGAATGAGTCACAATTTTTGACAAATTTACATAAAACACCAACCTGTATACCATGATTGCAGGCTATGATACTCATCAGTACAGAGGCGGCTTCAATTTCTTAACAACCTATGAGAGGGGTTATCAGTCAATTTGATAAAAAAGGTATTTAAGGTGATGAAGTAGCAGGGCCAATTTCCCGGCCAGATAACAAATTTTGGTAAATGAATATCATCCTCCCTCCTGCAACTTTATGTCATATATATATGGAAGCATAGGGCGCCTCTCCCGTCAAAATAAACGTCTAAAGCTGACGCCATCTATTGACCGTCGCCGCAATAGACGGCATCAGCTTTTGACGTTTATTTTGACGGGAGAGGCGCCCTATGCTTCCATGGATCAATTTTACTCTTGGCAAATTTTCCATCTATATATATATATATACAGTAAAACCCCGCTAAGACGAACCATGGATATAATGAACCTTCCCTTATAACGAACCCATCGAAAATCCCAATTCCATTCCATTAAAATTACCATCGTTATAACGAACTTTTCACTTTTCAAACTAGCGAACTATCGCTATAACGAACCCAATTTTGGTCCCAAAATATTAAATTCTATCAAAAATACCATGCTTATAACGAACTTCTAATTTTAATTCCAAAATTATAATTTTCAAAATTAATTAAAATTTTGTGTGAGCTCTAGCTCACAGATCGCAATTCAAAACAAAGAATTTAGCGACATTGGGTGTTTTTATTTACGTTCGATTTTTATACTGCGCCCTTTTATAAATTTTTCATGCCTTATTGAAAACTAAATTTCTTAACTCTACATTAGGAAAATTCCTTAAAACATTATTTAAATTATTAAAACCAGTTTTAAAAGATAATGGAAGTGCCAAAGAAAAAGTCGCTCGTACCAAGATATCACTTGAAAAGAAATTAACCATCATAAAAGCTATTGAGAGTGGTACATCGCAAGCGGAACTTCGAAAGAAAATGAAAATGAGCAAAAGTAGCATTTCTACGATATGGGGCAAAAAAGAAGACTATAAAAAAAAAATGCTACAAAGAGGAATCAATCCCAACTATTGCCGCTATCGTCAGTGTCATTATCCACTTTTAGAAGCCTTGTATACGTGGTTAGTACAAGCTAGGCTTCATTTAAAAAAGTGAAGATTTCTTTGCTAGATATGAAACCAAATTTTTGAGGAATATGTTAAAGCAGAAAAAAATAACAGACTTCTTCAAGTAAGCCTTTGTATCCTATATTGTAATATAATATTTATTTATATAAAATATATTGTTATACCTTTTAATTATAAGGTATACTTTTCTTGGATTTTTTTAACATATGGGGGGCAGGTTGCATTTATACTAATTAAATTATCAGAGGAACTGATCAAAAAGGCAATATTTTCACATGATTTTGTTTTTATTTTAATATACAGCTTTAATATATAGAAATAGGTTAATTTAGGGGGGAAAAAGCAGCCAATATTAAGAGGTAGCCTTTTTTTTTTTTTTTTTTTTTTTTTTGCGCATGCCCTTTAATTATATCCTCAAAAAAAATTTAAATACCCAAACCATGGCTATAGTGAACCAATAGTCCTGTCCCAATGGGGTTCACTATAGAGGGGTTTTACTGTATATAAAAGCAAAAGTCACCTCTTCCATCAAACCAAATGTCAAAACTAGAGGCCATCTATTGAATGTCGCTGCAAACTAGCGGTCTCGGGTCAGTGACAAAACCATAACACCAGCTTTGGCAAACTGAGAAGCATCCACCTGGAGACCATGTTTTTGGGCTAATGGCCCTCTTCAGTCCAGGGCAGAAACCATGGTCTCCAGGTGAATGCTTCTCAGTTTGCCAAAACTCATGTTGTGGCTTTGTCATTGACCCAAGGCCGCTAGTTTTCGATGATGGTCAATAGTTGGCATCTAGTTTTGACATTTATTTTGATAGGAGAGGCAACCTATTCTTTTATAGATTAATTATATATCGTTCAAATTACTATCTTTAATTCAATTGCGGTTATTATTCAACAACATATAAATGTTGATAATAATATTTTCTATAAAAATTACCTTTCTTACCTGACTACAATTCAACACTAAAAAGTATCAAAAAGTAAATATTTTTGCAATCTTTTATTAACTTTAACTGCGAGCTTTCAAGCCCTCACTCTTCAACTGGCAAAAACTAAGAAGTATCTATGGACTCCCTAAAACCCCCAAACCAGATCTTTAACCAATCCATGCTTATAACAACTCCCCAACTTACTATCAAAATATTATAACAGAAAATCTATTGAGACAAGGTAATAAGACCAGGTGGGTCGGTGAAAGGATGGTCTAAACCATTTGGTTTTTGACCGCTACGACCCAGGTTTGATTCCCGCATTGGGAACTTTTTTCTGATTTGAAAAAAAAAAAAATGCTCCAATGGCCCCCGATTCTTACAAAAGTCCAACCCCACCAGCGAATGCAAGTAACCAAACGGGGCTATGGCACATTTGTAAGTGTAAAGTCAAACTGCTTTTCATATGTGTAGACATGCAGTACACTTACATTAAAAGCAGTCACCAACTTCTACTCACCATGATTATTATGGCCTGTAGCACGTGTACTAGGGATAATAATAATAATAAAAGCCCTACAATTAGTAAGAAATGACACAAAGTCTATCATTCCAACCAAGGTAATCTACAAGAGAAAGACTTACATGACTTCAACAAGAAGCAACCATCAGGGACATGATGGTCATGATAGGTTGAGTGCAAGGCAAAAAGGACTAAACTAATCAATCTTATCACACCAACTTGACGTCACAAAGGGGTGGACACAACCTGGTCCATTTGTAAAAGATAAAGCACAAGATAAATATGCACGGTAGCAGCACACATTGTTGGTAGGTGCAACAGCGTTATCTCTTTGTCATTCACCTTTTGTTTCTCCATATTTTCTATGTATATAGATGGAATAGAGAATTTTTTTTTTTTAATTAGCGTCAATACTCACTGGAAACAACATCATCTAGCGCAAGGTAATAAGACCAAATCCAAATAAATAAATAAATAGTTTATAAGTAGTATGTCTTATTATCTTGTGTTTGTAATCTATAATTCAAATTGTGCCTTATCAACATCATTTAGAAACATTAAGTATATTTTATTACAAACAATTTACTTAGTATCTGTCATTAAAAAAAAAAAATTAATATATATTTTCACAAAATATTATATCGAAATGTTATATTTAAATGGACAGAGATGCCACTTTTAGTACATGAATACCATCCTTCCACAATTTTATGCTGTAAATTTGGCTTGAAAATTGGCCCTGCCGCTTCAGTTTAAATATCTTTTTGGCAAATTTCATCTGATTTCATAATCCCTCTTGTAGAATGTAAAGAAATCAAAGTGGCCCCCCTGTACTGATGAAGGCCATAGCCTGAAATCAGGATCTACTAGCTGGCTTTTTGTCTGAATTTGCCAAACCTGGTAGCTCCTTCTTCACCACCACCATTGGATTTTGTTCTGGAGTGATAAACTAAATACACCTATCCCCCGATTTACACGGTAGATACGTTCCTGAGAAAAACGTGTTAATCGGGGGATAGGTGTACACAGAAATAAAAATAAAATGCATTTACAGGTTAAAATATGTAGTCAGCACATAAGCTCGGGATTCCTCGCAAGATGTGTACACAGCGCATGTGTTCAATCACAGTAGCATTTAGTATAGTGCGATAAAAACAAAAAAAAAAAAACTTATTTGGAAAACCGTGTAAAAGCGAAAACGTGTAAAACAAGTACCGTGTAAATCGGGGGATAGGTGTATATTTTTTTAATTAATTGTTGTGTGTCAACAAATAGCCGACTAATGGTGCATGTGACCGTTAAAAATTATTTTAATTTATTTGAATTATTTTATCAAAGGGCACCATAGAGATGATGGGTATTTCAAATCATCCATTCTGGTTAGCAACCCCATAAATAAAGATATTTCCGATGACGAGTATAAATTGTATTTGACCATTGACCACCATTTCATGACAATGTGTTAAATACAACGTGCGAGTAATAAAAAAAATGTTCATCCTTTTTTTAGATCTTGACCCTGGAGTTTGAGAAATATCTAGCCACAGCTCCAACCCTTTTCCTACAACCAGCCTGATGATACCCAGAACTTAAAAACCTTCCTGGACTGGACCACAAGCCCAGAACTTCACCAAATAAACCAACTGAAGCATTACATCCCCGCCCTTGTCTCATCATTATATTGGATTTCTACTAAATATAATTGATATATAGAATTGTACAAAGATCCAAACTATATATTAACTTCATTGACACAATGCCTACTCAGACCTTAATTTCAACTCCCTCAAATGCCTACAGAAAAAAAAAAAAAAAAGAAAGAAACATTCAGCAAAAATACAGGAGTCAACATTCCATCATTGGTACTTGAGCCAAAAGCCAGGAGCTATTCTGGAATGTAGGATAAACCGACAATCAACAACCTATATTTCCAGACTTAAAACTGGCCATACAAGACCACTCCTTTTCCAGAATGGTGTCAAGACCTTCCCAAAATGCACCATCTGTAGGTATAAAGAGGCCTCACCAGACTTCCTCTTGGAATGTATGGAAGTCTCAAGACAAGGACTTATATTCCAACCCTACCAAGATTATAAATTTAATCCACGAATTCAGTCTCCTTTACCTTGAATAATTATAAATTGGGATACAGTTAAACCTGTCTATAGCGCCCCCTCTAAATAGCGCCCGATTTTAAATACGTAGTACGATGTGATTTACATTAAAAGTGATCTGTCTATAGCACCCTATTTTGGTGAGTCCCAGGAGGAGAGGCGCTATAGACAAGTTTAACTGTAATAATTTTTTTTTTTAAATTGACACACATTGTCCTGTAGAAAAACAAATGAGGAGGAAAGACAAATGGAAAGAAGATTAGGTAATTTATTTTGATCGAAACAATTACAACATATACAGCTTATCAAAGAACAGAGGGGGGCACAAAGAAATATACTAAGTAACCCAATTTCAGAATTAATAATCTATTTATTAAATAATAAATAATCTATTACAATATATTAACTAAATTTTTAAATTCAATTTCGATCTATTGATAAAATTTGTAACAAATAAATTTACTGGCAATGTGTCTCTTTTCAACAATATTATCGAATATTATCCTCTACAGATCTTACTGCAATGATATAAGTTATTGAATGAGAGGGCTTAGCTCATTCAATAACTTATATCATTGCAGTAAGGTATGTAGAGATAATATTTGATGATATATTATTGAAAAGACACACAATTGCCAGTAAATTTATTTGTTACAATATATGAACTGTTATTTATAAGGCACAATTTGGATTATAGATTATAATAAAAAAAAGGAAAATAAGACCTAATCCAAATAATTTATTAGTGTGTGACGTTTCAGCATTCCTTTTTTTATTATGAACTG
Source organism: Cordylochernes scorpioides (assembly GCA_030710605.1). Classification (NCBI taxonomy): domain Eukaryota; kingdom Metazoa; phylum Arthropoda; class Arachnida; order Pseudoscorpiones; family Chernetidae; genus Cordylochernes; species Cordylochernes scorpioides. The sequence goes on from CP092867.1 coordinate 23,390,236, forward strand.
TTATTGTATATTTCCATGTTTTAATTTTCCGTAAATCAAAACAGGCCATGGTGGTCAGTGGTCAAGTGTTATAAACCATCAATTTTTGACTGCCACTACCCAGGATTGAATCCGGAATTGGGCACTTTTTTTCTGAAGAAAAATGGTTTCAATGGCACCCAAATCTTGCAGAAGTTTAACTCCACTAGTGAGAGTGCAAGTAACCAAATGAATCTCTGGAAGTTCTTGTAAGTTCAAAAGTGGAACTGCTCTCTACATGTGTTGACATGTGCACTTACATCCCTGAAGCAAATGGCCTCCCAGACCTTTCAGTCCATAAGCCAGCTGTAGTGCACTTACAGTAATAAGAGGCACTAACTAACCACCATGATTATCATGGCCTGTATCACGCATACTCATAATTTGTACTACCAAAATCGGCCATATATAGCATTTCATGGATTGTGTATTTAAAATAATGGTTAAAATTTATAAATATAAAACCAATTTCTCATTAATTTGTACTACTCATAATGGAAGTTAAATTTTGTTTTACCATTGGCTATATACAGTACCACTTCTATAATTTGGATGTCAGGAAACCATCAAGAAATATTAATTAAGAGAATATTTGAATTTAAATCAAAAGGTAACAAGACCAATTCCAAATTCGAAAACTGTTTGTGACATTTCAGTAACAGCATATTGTAACCATCGTCAGACAAAGTACTAAATTACAAGAGAAGGAATAACCAGACATCATCTTAACGAAGGAATCAAAGTTTTTGGCGACAAGTTTATTTTTATAAAAGAAACTTATATTTTATTTGAAAAAACTTGTCGCTGAATACTTTGATTCCTTCTTCAAAGTACTAAATGTAAAAAAAAATATCAGAGCATGCCTTAAATAATTGGTGCTGTTATCAGTTCTGCAAACAAGATAGCTGATAAGAAATACAGTTAAACCTGTCTATTGCGCCGCCTCTTGGGACTCGCCAAAATAGGGTGTTATAGACAGGTCACTTTTAATGTAAATCGCATCATACTACGTATTTAAAATTGGGCGCGATAGAGAGGGGGTGCTATAGAAAGGTCATTTTTAATGTAAATTGCATCGTACTACGTATTTAAAATCGGGCGCTATAGTAGAGAGGGAGGCGCTATTTAGAGGGGGCGCTATAGACAGGTTTAACTGTATTTTCTAAAAAAGTCCATGTCTTCAGACCAACAGCAGGTACACTCCTCTTTCCTTCTCCATGGCGTCTACACCCCAGGACTAATAGAAAATCTGAGACAATGGAACTTAATGGAGATCATTTAAACGACTCGAGGAATAAGCAACAACAACAAAAGCCTAAAATACTATTTTTTAAAATAGAAGTTATAGAAATTGAAAACCATGAATATGCTCTAAAATGGGATAAAATAGAAAATTCTGCACTTGTAAAACATAGAAAACACTGGGCATAATAATCTCAAATTACATTTAAAATTCAATTGCCATCTATCATTAAATTTTATAATACTTTATTTTTAGCAATATGTGCTTCTTTTCATATATCAAATATTATCTCTATAAACCTCTTGGCAAAACCAGTGAGAGGGTTCACCATTGATGAGCCAAGCCCTTTCACTCAATAACTTTCAACATTGCAGTGTAAGAGAGAGAGGTCTGTAGAGATAATATTTGATGTGTGAAAAGTAACATATTTACAAAATAAAAAAAAGCATTACAATAATTTAAATCTATAAGGGGGGTCGGTGGAAGGCTGGTTAAACCGTTTGGTTTTGACCACTAGGACCCGGGTTTGATTCCAGCATTGGACACTTTTTCTGTTAAAAAAAAAAAAAATGCTCCAATGGCCCCCGATTCTTGCAAAAGTCCAACCCCCACCAGCGAGTGCAAGTAACCAAACGGGGCTCTGGCATTTGTAAGTGCAAAGTCGAACTGCTTTTCACATGTGTAGACATGTGGTGCGCTTACAGTAAAAAGCAGTCGCTAACTACCCACCATGATTATCATGGCCTGTACCACGTGTACTAGGGATAAGTAAAAAAAAAATCTATAAGAATGATAAGGCACAATTTGGATTATAGGTTATAAAACACAAGGTAATAAGACCAAATCCAAATAAATAAATAGTGTGTGATGTTTTGGTAACAGCGTTGTTACCATCTTCAAACACCATCTACAGTATGATAAAGCACAATTTGAATCATAGATTATAGATACAAGAAAATAAGACCTAATCCAAATAAATTATTAGTATTATTTTATTTATTAATTTATTATTTACTAGTATTTAATACTATTAAATTATTTGGATTAGGTCTTATTTTCTTGTATCTACCATCTACAGTACTTTTGTTTGAAGATGGTAACAATGTTATTACCAAAACGTCACACACTATTGGTCTTATTACCTTGTGTTTATAATCGATAAGAAGTAAAGATATACTAATGATAAGGCACAATTTGGATTATAGATTATAAAACACAAGGTAATAAGACACCAAATCAAAATAAATAAATAGTGTACGGAGGTTTCGGTAACACCTTTTTCAGACGTAATCTACAGTACTTTTGTCTGAAGATGGTAACAACGTTGTTACCGAAATGTCACACTATTTATTTTATTTGGTGTCTTATTACTTATATATAAGAAATAAAGAGATACTAAATTATGAAAAAAATATATATTTTAAGAGATAATTTAAAAAGAAATTCAAAAGAAATGTTCTACAATTAACAGAATAGAAAAAAAAGAGGAAATATTAATATGACATTTACAGATATACTTTCAATTCTATTTGAACTTTCTTCTCCAACTTCTAATTTTTAAAAATATTATTTTTGGGCTCTTAGATATTATTTATTTTTCTTCCTACCACAAGGTAATAAGACCAAATCCAAATAAATAATTAGTGTGTGACGTTTCGATAACAATGCTGTTACCGAAACGTCACACACTAATTATTTGGATTTGTTCTTATTACCTTGTGTTTATAATATATAATCCAAATTGTGCATTATCATTTCTACCTACCAGTTATCTTGTATGCACACAACTGATAACAGAACCAAATATTTGAGGTATGCTCTATTTTTTAATCTTTTAGTACTTTGAAGTGGAAAAAAAAAAAGCATTAGGCTTCCAAGGATAAGTTTACTTTTTAAAAATTTAATCCACACACACAGATCTCTTAGTTTTCGGGCATGAAAGCCCTTCTACATGATAATATATGATATATTGCCTCAATAGAACACCAGTTATAATATAATTAGATACTGTTGGGAGAATCTTAATAATTATTTTCTATTATAAGTAAAAAACTTCTTTATTGAAGACACTAATTACAATGAAGTCAAATTACTATAAAAAGAGTTTTAGAAACTCATACGTCTCCACACAGATTCTCAACCACTCTCACTCAAAGAAAATACCTATATATATACACATAATCTACACCACAGAATAAAATAATCCACAGATTAATATAATCATAGAATGAAAAATGAACATTTTAAATTATAAATATCAACAAATCTCCCCTTCAAATTTTCAATTTTCATTCCTCAAAAAGTAACTCCACCACTTAGGCAGTTCTTAATCTTGACAGCATCCACACTCTTGGTGAGATGGTCCGCTTTCATTTCTTCGGATGGGACATGCAAAACTTCAATTTCTTCATCTTCCACAATTTGTCTTATGAAGTGACACTTTCTATTCAAGTACTTCGTACTTGCTTTCATATTTTTTGACTTAATCATTGAAATAGCATTCTGGCTGTCACAATAAACAGTAATTCGATCTTTCAAATCAATTTTTATTTCTCCAATGATGTTACGTGTCCAAATCAATTCTTTAATTCCTTCAGATAAGGCTTCTAATTCACTCTCTGCAGTTGACAAGGCAACATTTCTTTGTTTATTACTTTTCCAATTAAGTAAGTTGTTTCCCATTTCTATAACAAAACCAGAATACGATCTCGCATCAGCTGTTCTGTCCCAACTCGCATCAGTATAAGTCACAATACTTGAATCTCCCCTAGAATAAATCAATTCATAATTCATAGTTCCCTTCAAATATCTTAATATCCTCTTCAATCCATTCATGTGAACCTCTCTAGGATCTTTATTAAATCTACTCATATTGCTTATAGCATAACAAATGTCCGGTCTAGTTCTAGTTGCTATGTAAATCAACTTTCCAACAATTTCTTGATAGTAATTTTGATCAATCGATTTACTATTTTCAAATAAATCATAATTTGTAGAAATGCATAACGGAGTTTTCGAAGGATTGCAATCACGTAAATTATAGGTTTCCAATATTTCTTCAATATATTTCTTTTGATTTATAAAAATACTATCATCCCTATATTCAAATTCCATTCCAAGAAAGTTTTTTGCAGCTCCTAAATCCGTGATATCTATCTCTCTTTTTATCCTTTTCCAAATATTTTCCTCAAAATCGTCACCAGATCCTACACTTAGTATGTCATCCACATGAATTCCCAGATATAAGAAATGATCTCTAAAATTGCAATAATATAAACATGGATCATTCGCAGATTGTTTCATTCCTGCATTGGTTAATAATTCATCTAATTTCTTATTCCACATTCTACTCGCTTGTTTAAGGCCATAAATACTTTTCATTAGATAACAAATCTTGTTGTTTCCCTTTTCATATCCAGGAGGTTGAAGCATAAATATTTCCTCCTCCAAATCACCATATAAAAAAGCTGTTTGAACGTCCTTTTGCTGAGGAATAACTTTTTTCATTGCAGCTATTTTTATTAGAATTCTTATGGTCTCAGGTCTTATTGTTGGAGAATAAATTTCGTGGTAATCACTACCCAGTATTTGATCATATCCAGTAGCTACTAGCCTCGCTTTGAAGTTTTTAATTGATCCATCACTATTTTTCTTAATTGAAAAAATCCACCTACTTTTGATCATTTTTTTATCTTTAGGCCTATCTATCAATCTCCAAACTTTTAACTTATTAATCCTTTGCAACTCATCTTCCATGGCTTTAATCCATTGTTTTCTATCATCAGAATTCAGTGCTTCTTGGTATAATCCCTCGGACATTTAATTTCAAAAGTTCTATCAGAAACATTTTCCTTATTCTTTATTAGTCTTAATCTTTCAGATCTCCTCACACCCTTTTTTATAAGTTCTTCTTCCTCTGTTTCTCTCAAACGAAGATCTTGTTCTTCTCTCTTTTCTCTCGTCATTCCTGGTTCTGGTCCTCTTCTATGTGGAGTAATTATTTCATCAGGAGGTATTTCCTCTATTTCACTCAAATCTATATCATTTTCATCTTGAGGAATATGCTCATCATCGATGTTAAAATTTTCTACTTGGTCTTCTCTATTACCACCATAGTCTTCATTCCTGTGAGAAATCAAATTTTGGTCTTCTCTACAAAAAAAGAAAAGTTCATTTTCATCAAGATTTCTACCACTATTATTCATTAAATAATATCCTAACTTAGCTTCATTAAATTTAACATCTGATACTTCATGAATTTCATCCATTTCTGGTAAATATATTCTATAGCCTTTTCTTATCATACTATATCCCATCATGATCCCTTTATGAGCTTTTGGTTCCATCTTCTTTCTCTTTTCTTTTCTAATATGAACATAAGCTTCGCTTCCGAACCTTTTTAAGTAAACAATGTTTGGTTTCCATCCTTTGTATATCTCGAAAGGAGTTGTATTCATTTCTTTGATTTTAATTCTATTATTTATATGAACAGCCACCTTAGCACTTTCGCTCCAAAATTTTAAAGGTAATTTAGAATCAATTAGCATGGTTCTAGCTGACTCAACTATGGTTCTATTGAATCTTTCGGCTTTTCCATTGCTTTCAGAAGTATAAGCTGTAGTAAATTCTTGTTTGATGCCCTTACTAGATAACCATCGCCTCAAATAGTTTGAAATATACTCTCCTCCATTATCATTTCGAATTCTCTTTACTTTCCTGCCAGTCTGTCTTTCCTCTTGCATAATCAAGTTTATTATGGAATCTGCTGTTTGAGATTTATTAGCAATTGGTACAACAAAAGTAAAATTACTATAGTCATCAACAATAGTGATAAAATACCTATATCCAAAAGAATCATTTAAAGGTCCAACTATGTCGGTATGCCATAGATCCAAAATATCTTCAGATTGTTTATATTGTATACTTTTGTAAGATTTTCTATGAATTTTTCCTAATGTACAAGATTCGCAATTCGCTTTGTTATTATGTAAATTTTTTAATCCTAATACAGTTGAATTATCATACATTTCTTTCAATTTCTGAAAATTTACATGAGCAAGTCTTTGATGCCATATCATATCATCTACTTCTGCTTTTCTAGCTATTTCCATATTTAGGGTTCCTTCCACTTCAAATTTATCACCATTTCTCCTTGCCTCATATAAAATCTCACCATCTTTACCTATTACCTCAGCTTTATATTTACTAAATAATACACTTAAATCATGATCCACTATTTTTGCAACCGATAATAAACCTTCTCTCAAATCAGGCACATGCAAAACATTATCAAATTTAATGAATCCCTCATCTACATTCGATTTCATTCTTATAGCTCCAATTCCTGATGATTTCATCACTGCACCCTTCTCAGCTGTTGCTATAATTCTTTCTTCTTCTTTATATTCTATAAATAATTCTTTCTTACTGATCATATGGCTAGAGGCTCCAGAATCCATTGTCCATCTAATTTTTTCATCCCCTTGATCTTCCTCTTCGTAATTAACTTCACTTGTCTCCATCACATGACTTGTAGACTCTCTATAATTTCTCCTGTTTACTCCTCTCCTAGGCCCATTATAATTATGCTCTGCATTCTCTTCACCTCTATTCTTTCTACATATTTCCGATTTATGACCAAATCCTCCACATTTAAAACATTTGATCTTGCCTCTGCACTCTCTAGAAATGTGTCCCATCTTTCCACAGTTGAAACATTTGATAGCAAAATTTCGTCTTCCCGTTCGGCCCTCTCTAGCTTTAGATGCTATTTCTGTTTGCCGTTTTTCTTCTTTTCTAAGTTTTAATTTTTCTTCTGTTTCCCTCAGGATTTGTCTTATAGTGTTCATATTATTTTGCCTGTCTGATTTTATAATTTTTATGTCAAAATCAAATTCAACTCTCAACCCTTCCAAAACGAAGCAAATTAACTCTCTATCTTTAATCTCATCTCCTGCTTGAATGCTTTTGCTCTTTATAATCATTGCTCTATTTAAGTAGTCATCCACCATTTCATCTTCGTTCATTTTCAATTTTGACAATTCTATTCTATTTTTCATCTGCAAGTCTTCATTTTTTGATGCCATTTCTTCTCCAATTATATTCCATAATCTCTTGGCATTTCTTTCACTTGAATATTTTAGAATTTGAGTGTCATTCATTGTTCTGTTCATCAAATTTCTTGCAATGGCATTGTCATCATCCCAGTCTTCCCAGATTTTCATTTTTTCATCAAATTTCTTGTCTGTTTCTATTGGCTTTTCCACTTCTTCTCCTTCTATAATTCTTCTCCATAATTTTAATCCCCGTAATTCACTTTCAATTCGATTTGCCCAGATCAAGTAGTTTTTGTCTGAAAGTTTTTCTATTGGAGATAAATTAAAATTTTGCATCTTTTCTTTTTTCTAAAAATTTTTCAATTAATCTTGATTTGCATAAATTTAAATTCAACCGCTCTCTGCTACCAATTGTTGGGAGAATCTTAATAATTATTTTCTATTATAAGTAAAAAACTTCTTTATTGAAGACACTAATTACAATGAAGTCAAATTACTATAAAAAGAGTTTTAGAAACTCATACGTCTCCACACAGATTCTCAACCACTCTCACTCAAAGAAAATACCTATATATATACACATAATCTACACCACAGAATAAAATAATCCACAGATTAATATAATCATAGAATGAAAAATGAACATTTTAAATTATAAATATCAACAGATACTATTTTACATAATTCCATAAATAAACTCCTATGGATATAAGAGTGAAAAATTTCCTGTCATATTGATATCATTTGCTGTATATAGATGGCACGTTATTCACAAATGGAAAAATATGTCCAGGGGTAGCCTAGTGGACATCTGCCCGGTAAGTGGGACACTGTGGGTTTGATTCCCATCCCTGGACACTTTATTTTTCTGTTTATCATTACTCTTCACAATTCATCCTTTCATACTTCATCCCTAAGGATAGAAATAGTCATTATTTCTCCTTAAAATGAATTTTGATTTTTCGTTCAAAAGAAACATTTGCGGTAAAATTGTCAAACGTCGTTCTACAATCATAAGCCGCATTATAAAATAAGATTATGTCTGAACTCCGCCTTTGCCGGTCCCAAGCCCGGATGAAAAAGGAGGAGGGGGAGCAGTAACAAGCTTGCTAAAAAACCTGGGCTCAGCTGGCCCGGCTGATAGTACCCTGTAAGAGCTCCTAATCCAAGAATACAGGATGAGTCTGTACTCCATGTTAGGAGTGGATGCACATGACGTCTGTTCCTCATGTCAGAGGCGGCCATTTCTTTTGGAGCTAAGTCGGCCTGCCACTGAGTAATGCCCCCAGTCTTAATGACAAAGGCAGACGCATTCTACTTCACCCAGTCATGATCTCAAGCTTTACAAGCTTGATACCCTAATATGATTGAGTGGAGATGGGAAAGAATAAGAAGATTCCATAAATACACGGAAGAAAATGAATTTTCATATTTTTTCATATATATATTATATAAAGAAAAGAGTTTTATGTTGAGCAGTCGTGGCATAAATATTGAAAGAATAATAATGAAAATGGTTTTGATCAGATATTGATTTATTTGAGCTAAAGTAATATATAAGAACATAAATTGATTGAAGTACTGCCTGGCTTAAGGCGTAAGAATAAAAAAGAAAAGCTTATTTACAGAATGTACAAAAGTTTTGAGCCGACCAACGGGGAAGAACAACAACGAGTTTTTATAGGGGAAGCCTGACCTCTGGCGGTCGATTTAACAATATTTGAATCTATGATATATATTTGATAAACATATTTTTATATAACATATATATACAGTATAACCTTCCTTTAGCGGACACTTCTATAAAGAGCAGTTTTCATTTGCAAAATTTCCATTTTTACTATTTAGCAACTCTCTGGTAAGAGGACACCCCTCCCTAAAGGACACTTTTGCTCTGCAATTCGGTGTCTTTTACAGAGAGGTTCTTCTATATATACAAGTAAAGAGAGAGAACCTTTATGAGAGGACACCTCTCTATAAAAAACCGTTTTCATCGCTACAATTACCATTTTTACTATTTAGCAACTCTCCGGTAAGAGGACACCTCTCCATGAAGGACACTTTTTTTCCCTGCAACTAGGTGTCCTTTACAGGGATGTTCTACTGTATATACAAATAGCAGCAATACTTTGTCTGATGATATTAACAATGTTGTTACCAAAATGACACAAACATTTCAAAATTTTGAGATTAGGTCTTGTTACCTTTTGATTCGATAATCTATAATCTAAATTGTTCCTTCTTCTTCTTTCTTATCTCCACTCAATCATATTAGGGTATCAAGCCTGTCAATGTCAAGCCTGTCAAGGGTATCAAGCCAATTGTTCCTGAATCATCTGAATTTAAAAAAATAAATAAATAAAAGTTAAAATATAGTTTTGTATTTATTGATTTATCATTTAAAAATAAGACCCTTTTTCAAATTTTAATTAAAAATTAAATACCTCTATTGATTATTCTTTTGGTCTTTTTATCAAAATTATCTTTATAAAAAATCAGAAATATTGAAAATGTGTTTTTTTTTATATAAAAATTAAAGAGGCATTAAAGTATAGTATGATTTCTTTAATTCAACCAATTTTTCACTCACCCATCAGTCTATGTAATTCAACCAATTTTTCACTCACCAATCAGTCTATGTAATTCAACCAATTTTTCACTCACCAATCAGTCTATGTAATTCAACCAATTTTTCACTCACCAATCAGTCTATGTAATCCAACCAATTTTTCACTCACCAATCAGTCTATGTAATCCAACCAATTTTTCACTCACCAATCAGTCTATGTAATTCTCCCAATTTTTCACTCACCAATCAGTCTATGTAATCCAACCATTTTTTCACTCACCAATCAGTCTATGTAATTCAAACAATTTTTCACTCACCAATCAGTCTATGTAATTCAACCAATTTTTCACTCACCAATCAGTCTATGTAATCCAACCAATTTTTCACTCACCAATCAGTCTATGTAATCCAACCAATTTTTCACTCACCAATCAGTCTATGTAATTCAACCAATTTTTCACTCACCAATCAGTCTATGTAATCCAACCAATTTTTCACTCACCAATCAGTATATGTAATTCAACCAATTTTTGTTAATTTCCAAAGTTTTTGCTTTGTTTGATAAAAAGTTAGCATTCGTATTTTTTTTTTCCTTTTCTCCTCGTAACAAAGGACAGAGAAAAAAACAATTAGCCAAAATATAAACAATAAAAATACTTTATAATACAAGATGGGTCTAGTAATATCCATATTCAGTATTTCTTTTCCAGGATGGTGACAAGACTTTCCCACAATTCACCATCTACAGGACCACCTCTTGGAATGTATGGGAGCCTCTGCTTTACAAGCTTGACACCCTGATATGATTGAGTGGAGATAAGAAAGAAGAAGAAGATGGGAGCCTTAAAACAGGACCACGCCATCACCATCTCCTCAGCGGCGAAGTACGCTATCTACGTGGTGTCACTGGAGTACCCACTGGCGATTCTCCACCAAACTCTGCAGCACTGGCAGAGGCGCCATATTCATTGTACATAGTTAATATAATCCATATTATCTTCTTTTTTTAAATAGTGCAGACTGTGTACTTTGCATGTATTGACAAGATGTCAATAAAATTATTTTAATTGTTAAATTGTCAAAACAGGACCTGTATTCCAAGCCTACCAAGATTGTAGATTTAATCCATGAATTCAGTCTCCATAACCTTGTATACAATGGGATAAAAAAAAAAAAACATTCAAAATTAGCCCCCAACCTGTATTAGAAGAAAATGAACCAACTCAATGCACACAGACAGAGAGAGGTGAGGCACAATTTGGATTATAGATAATAAACACTAGGTAATAAAACCAAATCTAAATAAATAACGTCTAATGATGGTAACAACTCTGTTACCATAACGTCACACACTATTTATTTGGCTTTGGTCTTATTACCTTGTAGAACAACATTTGAAAATTATCGCGCATGTGTTTCTTTTGAACGAAAAATTAAAATTTATTTTAAGGAGAAATTACGATTATTTCTAACCTTAGGGATAAAGTATGAAAGGGTGAATTGTGAAGAGTAATGATGAACAGAAAAATAAAGTGTCCAGGGATGGAAATTTTTCTGTTTATCATTACTCTTCACAATTCATCCTTAAGGTTAGAAATAATCGTAATTTATTCTTTAAAAAAATTTTGATTTTTCGTTCAAAAGAAACACATGCAGGATAATTTTCAAATGTCGTTCTATAATCATAAGCTGCATTATATTGTATTATAACTTATTACCTTGTGTTTAGACTGAGAGAGAGAGAGAGAGATTTGTGGAGGTTTTACAGTAGGTGAAGAGAAGAGGAAATCTCACCTAGGACCAGAGATAGCTAGGAAGGGATAAGAGACGTGTGGAGAGAGATTAGAAGAGCTTATGGAATTCTAGAGGATTGATGTCAATGACATCTGCCCTGTGGTATCTGTTGTTAGGGGAGCTCTCCCTCCACAGATAAATCTCATTCAGCCTTTATTCCTATTTTCCTTTAATTTATTCCAAATTGTACCCTATCCTTTCTCTTGGTGGTGTCTTGTCCATGGAGTAGATCAGATCGGTCCGTGCACCCTGATCACAATACCGGCCAACTGAGGTACCTTGTTCGTATGGATGTCCTCTTCTGGATTGATGTCTGCCATATAGAGGGCTGTAAGGATGGCCGGGTATATATGGTCTGGAATAAGTTGGATGTTGTAACAGCAGTTCCTATAGGATCTAGTCATGTCTGAGTTTATCTTAATTCCTTTAAAATGTCCTCTTCTGATTCTTGATACTGTTGCTGTTAATTCTCTGTTAATGTTGAGGTTGCATATGGGCTGGGGTATTTTGGTTTTTGTAATGAGTTTCTCTTGATATAATAATAAGGCACAATTTGGATTATAGATTATAAACACAAGGTAATAAGACCAAATCCAAATAGTGTGTTTTTATTATAGATTTGGTCTTATTACCTTGTATGTTTTCTTGATATAATAGTTTACTATTCACTGGTTCAATAATTTCACTAGTTCATACCTACAAACTATCATTGTTGGTGGATACGCCTAATCTTCTGAATAATTTTGTCATCTGAAATGCTAAAAGAATTCTAAAGCTTAAATGGCAGAATAAGATGACACACAAACAAAGAAGTTTAGAAAAGATCTACAGTAGAACCTCTCTGTAAAAGACATCGGGTTGTAGAGCCGAAGTATCCTTTAAGGAGAGGTGTCCTCTTACTGGAGAGTTGCTAAATAGTAAATATGGTAATAAAAGAAAATAAGGCCTAATCCAAATAATTTAATAGTGTGTGACATTTCTGCATTTATTCTTTTGTCTGATGATGGTGACAATGCTGTTGCCGAAACGTCACACACTATTAAATTATTTGGATTAGGCCTTATTTTCTTGTATTATAATCTATAATCCAAATTGTGCTTTATCCGTAAATATGGTAATTTGTCAATGAAAACTGTCCTTTATAGAGAAGTGTCCTCTAGCGTGAGTGTCCCCTCAAAGAGGTTCTACTGTAATAGAGAATATAGCTTTCTACAAATGAAGTAATCCAAAGGAAATTGAAGTTTACCGGACACGTACTCTGAGGATCATTGTGAGATTGTCTATTGACCTTGTGGAGAGTTACATCTAGAAAAATGAAGGGAGAGGTTGACCAAAAGGAAGGATTGGTTCAATAATTAAATAGGATTATCTGAAATATTGATAGAGGATATGAATTGTTCAGAACATGGTAAAATATGGAGTTGCATAATGACTGGCCACCATATTAGATGCAAGACATGTCTGAGGAGAAAATTAAGGTTGATGAACCTTCCAGACAGCAACCTAGTGCAACAATATTGGAGATGGCACTAATGATGATTTCTTGCTGGTGAGTCTCCTGCAATAGTAATAAAAAATGGATTCTAACAATTAAACAAAACATGGAACTCCGCCTTTGCCAGTCCCAAGCCCGGATGAAAAAGGAGGAGGGGGAGCAGTAACAAGCTCGCTAAAAAACCTGGGTTCAGCTGGCCGGGCTGATAGTACCCTGTAAGGGATCCTAATCCAGGGATACAGGATGAGCAGTGTTTGTACTCCATGTAAGGAGCAGCAGCACATGGCGTCTGTTCCTCATGTCAGAGGCGGCCATTTCTTTTGGGCAAAGTTGGCCTGCCACTGAGTAGTGCTCCCAGTCTTAATTACAAAGGCAGACACATTCTACTTCACCCAGACCCTAATATGATTGAGTGGAGATAAGAAAGAAGAAGAAGGAGAACAAAACATGCAGCCAACACACATGGTCATAAAAAAAATAAGTTCATTAGAAATTACTGAGAAGAAGGACTACAGATAGCCGCCGGACGAACAAGAACCAGTGATTGAACTAGATGGACCGACAACGAGATAAACAACAGTGACGTCAGCAACCACTAAGGAATACGTCGATGGGCAAACGAGGAAATTTTCCACCTGTAATCTTGAGAGAAGGTCAGTCTCAAGGACACTCTCTCTCTATGACCTTTCAGTGTTGCTCCAAGTTCACGGATAAAAGACTGGTCTCACCGCCACCAATGTAGGTCATTGATAGATACCGAGGTGCCGCCGATACAAAAGTAAACATTCACCTGACTCCACACCTCTCTCTATAAAAAAAATGAAGACTTCACCCTCAAATCTGAAAAAAAAAACATATTAGGACCTTTTTATATTCTAATTCCCGTATACAGTAGAACTTCCCTGTAAAAGACAATTAATTGCAAAGTCAAAGTGTCTTTTAGGGAGAGGTGTCCTTTTACAGGAGAGTTGCTAATATTTATTTAATAATATTTAATAATAATTTAATAATATTTGCATAAGTGGAACCTCATTATAAGAACTTTCTTTACAGCAGCAACAGGGTTATAACATCACAATTCTAAAGTTCTTATTTTTAAATCTCAATTATTTTAACATTGGCTTTAACAAGTGATGTTGTAAAAATGATGTTAGACTGTAGAAGTAATTGTTAGACCAAACTTTTAATAGAATAACAACAGTAATCACGAAAAAACCTGAACTTTCTGGATAATTTGAGAAATCTTTTTTTCCTCAAGAGAAGAATCTAATCAAAATCTGTGTGCTCTCAGAATATCTTAATCATCTCTCTTATCATGATAAAAAATGGTAATTTTACAAATGAAAACTGTCCTTTGTGGAGAGGTGTCTGTTAAACAGGGTGTCCGCTAAAAGGAAGTTCTATTGTATATAGTTTTTATTTTAAGAACAAAAATTTTGATAATTTTCCTATTTTAAGGCATTCTTTTTTTGCCATTCCAGTTGGGTTGCAGAAGGAAAGGAAATGTTGGAAAAGAATTAGGTTCAAGTTGAAGGTTCAACCATCTAAGCTGATTTATTCTGACTGTGCAAATGATGGATTTTTGTGAGACACTTCTGGTCAGTCCTAGATAAATTTATCTGCTCCTGACATTTTGTTTTCTAGGAAGTCTTTCCCATCTTTTTACAGTTGTGTTGTAAAAGGTAAAGAAATGGAAAAGAGACAACCAAGTCTAGGTTGGAGGCTTAATATCTTGGCTCATTTGTTTCGATTATGCTAATGAGGGATTTCTGTTTGGTGTTGTGAAGTACTTCCTCATTTCTCTCCCCAAGACCTGTTAACTGCCTCAAAGTGGCGGGAGGGTGACCTTGGATGGGACAGGTGAAGTATGTCTGGAGTTCTGAACTCCTGGTACCCAAGACATGAATCCCACTATGTCCAGCTAAATGTTAACAGGCAAAGAGGCAAAGTCGTATTCCTACATACATCAGATGTCCCATCAACAGGAATCTAAATACTCCAATGAATTCTGCTATGGCCTAAAACTACCATAGCAAAATTGGAGAGGAGTGGACTTCAGGAATTGGTTTAACCATGGGGATAAGCACCACCACTTCTTCATTTCTGACATGGTCAGTCCAAAAGTAGACAATATTTTTGTTAAAAAACATACTATTTTTTGTAGTGGTATAATTTGTAAGGTGGGGAGGGCAGAGAGACAAAGTAATAATTGTAATAATAAACGGATAATTATGATATTGATTTTTTATATCTATACTGGTATAAAGACCTGGCTTCTCCTGGGTTCTGACCAAAAGTGAATATTTGCATAAGTGGAACCTCATTATAAGAGCTTTTTTTTACAGCATCAACAAAGTTATAATATCATATATATATATAATTCTAAAGTTCTTATTTTTAAATCTCAATTATTTTAACATTGGCTTTAACGAGTGATGTTGTAAAAATGAGGATAGACTGTATAAGTAATTGTTAGACCAAACTTTTAATAGAATAACAACAGTAATCACAAAAAAAAAAAACTGAACTTTCAGGATAATTTGAGAAATCTTTTTTTTCCACAAGAGAAGAATCTAATCAAAATCTTTGTGCTCTCAGAATATCTTAATCATTTCTCTTATCAAGATAACTAAGTGATTATCAACAGGATAACAACAAAGCAAATTGATTTTTAAACACTAATATAGTAGCTCCTTTAAAAATTTTGCCTCTGCCATTCATTAAAACTACTTCCTAACATAGGGGGTCGGTGGAAGGCTGGTTAAACGGTTTGGTTTTCGACCGCTATGACCCGGGTTCAATTTCCACTTTGGGCACTTTTTTTCTGATTTAAAAAAAAAAAATGCACCAATGACCCCCAATTCTTGTAAAAGTCCAACCCCACCAGTGAGTGCAAGTAACCAAACGGTTCTCTGGCACATTTGTAAAGTACAAAGTCTAACTGCTTTTCACATGTGTAAACATGTGGTGCACTT
Source organism: Cordylochernes scorpioides (assembly GCA_030710605.1). Lineage (NCBI taxonomy): Eukaryota > Metazoa > Arthropoda > Arachnida > Pseudoscorpiones > Chernetidae > Cordylochernes > Cordylochernes scorpioides. The sequence goes on from CP092867.1 coordinate 23,406,386, forward strand.
ACAGTAAAAAGCAGTCGCCTACTTCTACCCGCCATGATTATCATGACCTGTACCACGTGTATTAAGGATAAGCAAAAAAAAAAAAAAAAAACTTGCTAACATAGTTTTGATATGAAACCATATTTGCTCAATGTAATTTCTTGTAATTATATGTATGCAACTTTACAGACCTATAAGCTATGTCCATAGGTTCTCTAAACTCCCCTAAGCTGTCTCTCTAAGTAAATTCAGGGTAATTAATAATTTAAATGCATGGTATATAACAAAACCAATACAATATAATATTAATGATGCATTAGTGCACCATCTGTTATCAAAATTCGAAACTATTATAGATGCATAATATTCTTTTAAAAATAAAACAATTTCTACTGCCCTTACTGCAATGAAAAAATTAATGGGAGGGCCTGGCTCATCAGTGGTGAAACCTCCCAGCGGTTTCCCCAGTTTAATCTACCATACCGCTGTTATATTGCATTTTTGGAACTTCCTTTTATAGTGATACTGATGCTAGACTCTTGGAATGGGTATTTTAGATGTATAATAGAGCAGTCTGAAGATTAATTTGGCGAAACTGCTAAGAAGGTTCAACACTGATGATCCAAAATATCTCATTCAATAACTTTTATATTAGCACAATAAGATCTGTAGAAGGATAATATTTTATGATAAAGCACAATTTGGATAATAGATTATAATAAAAGAAAATAAGACCTAATCCAAATAATTTATTAGTGTGTGACGTTTCGGCAACAACATTGTCACCATCATCCGACAATTGTCTGATGATGGTGACAATGTTGTTGCCGAAACGTCACACTAATAAATTATTTGGATTAGGTCTTATTTTCTTTTATTATAATATTTTATGATTTATGTAAAGAGAAATACAAAATATATTTCTTTTATCGATAGATATGACAATTAATTTTATAAAACTAAACAAGGTACAGCGTTGTTACCAAAACGTCGCACACTATTTATTTATTTGGATTTGGTCTTATTACCTTGTTTTATAATCTATAATCCAAATTGTGCCTTATCAATTTTATAAAACTAAATAAAATCTCTAAAATTTTGACTATGAGCTTTTAGTAAAACCTTATCATCTTTAATCTTGACCAAGGTGAACCTATAGACATTAGCTTATAGTTCTGTAGAGGTGCATACATATAATTACAAGAAATTGCATCGAGCAAACCTCTTCAGAAAATATGGTTCATATCAAAACTATATTAGCAAATAGTTTTAATGAATGGCATATTTGAAAATTTTAAGAAGCTACTATATTAGTGTTTAAAAATCAATTTGCTTTGCTGTTATCCTATTTATAATCACTTAGCTATCTTGATAAGAGAGATGATTAAGATATTCTGAGAGCACACAGATTTTGATTAGATTCATCTACATCTACCCTCTTAGCAATTCAATAATCCCAGCATCTTTGGATACAAAATCTTCCAAGAAGTGAACATGCCTAGTAGTACCATATAAACAAAACTTGATCAATAAAAACAAAGTCTTAAACCCAAGGTAATAAGACCAAATCCAAATAAATAAATAGTGTGTGACGTTTCAGTAACAGCTTATTGCCTTGTGTTTATAATCTATAATCCAAATTGTGCCTTATCAAAGTCTTAAACCCTATATAGACCAGACATAGAAAAAAAAAGACTGGGATAATCTCTATATTAAAGACGAGTAATCCTTTCAATATATTATAACACGAATAAAATCATAAAGGATGAGTTTCTTTATTGGTATAAACCGATTCGAGCTTTCGGGCGCAAGCAGCCCTTCTACAGGAATTAAAGGAAACAAGTTAATCAGACATGTATATATTTAATTCCTGTAGAAGGGCTGCTTGCGCCCGAAAGCTCGAATCGGTTTATACCAATAAAGAAACTCATCCTTTATGATTTTATTCGTGTTATAATAATCTCTATATGACCTGATGAATTTGCATAGAGCATATTACACTCTGTTACATATACAGTAGAACCTCCACTTTAGCAGACACCTCTCTACAAAGGACAGTTTTCATTTGCAAAAATTACCATTTTCACAATTTAGGAATTCTCCGGTAAGAGGACACCTCTCTACCTATAGGACACTTTGGCTCTTCAATTAGATGTCCTTTACAGGACTGCGTGGGTGAGGGTGGTAAATATGACCACACTTCCTAAGCTGGTTCTCCTTGGTCCCTTCTGGGTTATTACCATATTTTGGTCAAAATTCAACGTTAATTGAAGTAGCAACGGTAATACCTTTTCCACTATGGTTCAGCATTTGTGACAGGGAGATTCTACTGTATAAGAGAAGGTTTTTGCTAATTTATCCTAGATAACAGCACCATTTTAATTTGAATACTGCAGATATTCAAATATTATACCTCTGATGACATAAAGGAATGTCTCTTCACTATCATCAACACATTAAAGAGTCATAGGAAGAAGATATATAATGATGATAATTATTTAACATGGAACTGAGAAGGGTTGCTTGTCCAGATGACAACTCTATGTTGATGAGTTTAAGTTTCGAAAACTCGAATGTCTATAGCACTAAATTTTTTTTTCAATTATTATTTTGCCTTTCATAGCAGAATGGGGGTCGGTGGAAGGATGGTCTAAGCTGTTGGTTTTCAACCATATAACCCGGGTTCGATTCTCGCATTGGGCACTTTTTTCTGATATTAAAAAAAAATGCTCCGATGGCCCCCCGATTCTTGCAAAAGTCCAATCCCACCAGCGAGTGCAAGTAACCAAACAGGGCTCTGGCACATTTGTAAATGCAAAGTCAAACTGCTTTTCACATGTGTAGACATGTGGTGTACTTACAGTAAAAGCAGTTACCAACTTCTACCTACCATGATTATCATGGCCTGTATCACATGTACTAGGGAAAAGCAAACAACAACATAGCAGAATTATATTTGGGAATAAAAAAGAAAATCCAGAAATTCTTTATTTGATATATTTAAATGCATATATTTTTATTCCTTTTATATAAATATATATTTTATACTGATTTAAGTAAGTCTTGGAATGAATTGATATCAATTTGAAAATTATCCTATAGTCCTTTTATCAATTCTGTGTGATTTGCTTGGAAGATAAAAGTTAACTTATCATCACCTAAACTAACCTAATTTAACCAATCAGAACTTAATCTAACCTAATTTAGCCAATCAGAACCTAAACTAACCTAATTTAACCAATCAGAACTGAAACTAACCTAATTTAACCAATCAGAACCTAACCTAACCTAGTATATTGCTATACTATTCAACACCTTGCCATCATTGATTCGCAGAAATGAGTTTCTCACTAAGCACCTCAATGGGGGAAGCTATCTTATGGTTCATTATTTTCATGGTTCATACTACAGTAAAACCCCGCTAAGACGAACCATGGCTATAACGAACCTTCCCTTATAACGAACCCATCGAAAATCCCAATTCCATTCCATTAAAATTACCATCGCTATAACGAACTTTTCACTTTTCAAACTAGCGAACTATCGCTATAACGAACCCAATTTTGGTCCCAAAATATTAAATTCTATCAAAAATACCATGCTTATAACGAACTTTTAATTTTAATTCTAAAATTCCAAAATTATAATTTTCAAAACTAATTAAAATTTTGTGTGAGCTCTAGCTCACAGATCGCAATTCAAAACAAAGAATTTAGCGACATTGTTTGTTTATATTCACGTTCTATTTTTATACTGCGCACTTTTATAAATTTTTCATGCCTTATTGAAAACTAAATTTCTTAACTCTACATTAGGAAAATTCCTTAAAACATGATTAAATTATTAAAACCAGTTTTAAAAGATAATGGAAGTGCCAAAGAAAAAGTCGCTCGTACCAAGATATCACTTGAAAAGAAATTAACCATCATAAAAGCTATTGAGAGTGGTACATCGCAAGCGGATCTTCGGAAGAAAATGAAAATGAGCAAAAGTTGCATTTCTACGATATGGCAAAAAAGAAGACTATAAAAAAAAATGCTACAAAGAGGAATCAATCCCAACTATTGCCGCTATCGTCAGTGTCATTATGAGGAATATGTTAAAGCAGAAAAAAATAACAGACTTCTTCAAGTAAGCCTTTGTATCCTATATTCTAATATAATAATATTTATTTAAAAAATATATTTTTATACCTTTTAAAATATTATTAATAAAGTTTTTATTTAATTTTTATAAATAAGGTATTCTTTTCTTGGATTTTTTTTACATATGGGGGGCAGGTTGCATTTATACTAATTAAATTATCAGAGGAACTGATCAAAAAGGCAATATTTTCACATGATTTTGTTTTTATTTTAATATACAGCTTTAATATATAGAAATAGGTTAATTTAGGGGGAAAAAAAGCAGCCAATATTATTAAATTATATAATTAATATTATTTAAAAAAATTTAAATACCCAAACCTTGGCTATAGTGAACCCTGGCTATAGTGAACCAAAAGTCCCGTCCCAATGAGGTTCACTATAGAGGGGTTTTACTGTATATGGTATTAATTTTGTGGATTATTTAAAGTTTTTTTTTTTTTTATATAAGGGAGATTTGCTATAGTACCTGCTTGTTTTAGCTCATGGTTTTACTATATTTTCCCATAAAATTAAAAATAATAATATATACAAAAATTATATAAATAAACTAGTTTGGCAATTTATTTATTAGATAGTGCCATAAACATATTTTAAGAAAGTTTTATTTATATCATATACAAAGAAATATCAACTATTCTGGATATTTCTGATGTTGATATAGATTAACAGGTAATTTGTTAAAGGAAAATATGGGATTAGGTTAAGTGATATTACTCTACATAAAGAATCGAATATTAAATTATCAATCAATCGTATTTTACTATTATATATATTTGATATAGAAAGAATCGCTAAAATGTACGATAATATTTTAAAATATCTCTTTTTTAAGTTATGGAGAAGTGGGTTTTTTTTAACACTTTTAAACAAATATCTCAAAAATGTTCTAACTATAACCCAAACGATAATATTATAACTTACCAAATGAAAATATTCGCTTCTAAAAATTTTTCTTAACGTAAAATTAAAAAAAAATAAATAAAATTGATATATATTCAGTGTATGTGGGTCAAAGAACGTAGTTGACAAGAATTAAGAAAGAATAACAATACTGAGATTCAAGTATAAAAGGAGCATGCGCAAAATAGTTTATTTGACATTAATGTTTACAATAGTCAGGGTTGCTAGATTTTTAAAAATTAATTTCGATTATATGCAAAGGTTTAAAAAAATCAGTTTTAATTATTTTTTTATATTCTAAAATTTTAATTTATACTTTTAAATATTTAATATCACTATTGTATAGAAGTCGCCAACTACTCTTAATATTGTATGCGTCAATAGAGAATTGAAATACATGGTTGGGTGTTAAATAAATAGAAATTGAAAAGCATATATATTTTTGTGAAAGTGGTCTTTGATAATCATGACACAACTACCTAGGTTCAAACTATCTCAGACTCTAAAAAGTATAGTGCTCACACACATAAATATTAGACATGTGTAATTTACAATAATATAAGATTTTCTATTAAATAGCTTTTTGTATTATTGTATCACCTAAATTATTTTAACCATATCTTTATTGAAGTGATATCTGTTCAACCAGAACGCGCAAAACCTTAAAATTTGTCTCATTTTGGCTTTTAATTTAGATTAAGAGAGAAAAATTTAGGAAGAAAGATCGTCATCTTTTTTTTTTTTGACGATTTAAGACAATATTTAGATGATAATAATGATATTTCTCATATTTTTAGAAACGTAATTATCGCGCCATCTATTAACGATAATTGGAAACACTTTTGTTCTAATTTTGATTTAAAAAAAAATACTATCACATTTTGAAATGTTTTTATAAAATATATCACATTATATATCGGTATTAAAATAATTATTTTATCAATGATAGTCAGGCTTTCCAAATATCTCTAAAATCTCTAATTTGTGTATGTGGGCGATAATATAAATGTACCAGATGTCCATTTATCTTTTAATAGAAAAAATATATATATGAAGCGCTGAAAAAAATTTAAGAACTTGATCAAAATATTTTGGGAAGTTTCAACATTAACACTCAAAGTAATACCATCTATCACACACACAACCATGGGTCGATTTAAATTACTAGAAACTCAATCTTAAAGTTAGATCAGCCAATTCTGTCTTGGTTTCCAAATCATTCACCTTAATCAGCAGAGTACAGAATTCCTATAAAGCATAGCCCTAAAATTGGAATAGAAGTAGCTAATCTAGGTTTAAAACCATGGTAGGTTAGCAATTAATGTTAATAGCAGTCTCCAGTGTTGCCATAATACACCACACCAAAGTATTCTATCACTAGCACAAAATTACCTGCTGGATCAGGAATGATTGACTGACTGTATTAATATCACACAGGAAACTAGGAAGAAGGTAATATTTCCTACAATATAAATGCTACAATGTATATTAAATATAAACTTTACAAAAGAAAACTGACACCAACACCAACTATTGGGTCAAAACAATAGAGCTAAATGTTTCAAGTTTTTTTTTTTTTTTTTTAATATAAAAATACTTATCTAGAAATATTAATGAAAAACCAAAATTAAAAATGCATAAAGTGCCCCCCTCATTTTAATATTTAACAGTTTTTTTTTTTTTTTTTTTTTTGTCAAATGACAATGATTAACACCCCTCTTCCTATTCATCAATAAAATTCATTCAATTTCAGAGACAATAATTATTGTCTCTGAACACTATAATTAGGATTTCTGAGCATGACCTTCCTAAAAAAAAAAAAAAGAAGGATTTGTTTTCATCTGAAAATGGTAAAAGCCTCTCATGAGAGACTGCTTAAAAATATAAATAAACTTAGACTCTTCTGGTAATGAACTCTTATCAGAAATGTTTCAGCCCTAATTGTTATATATGCCTAATTTGTAAATATTCATAGATAGAATTAAAGGACTACTCTGTGGATTAAGAAGATGGACCAATGACCAACCATAGAGAACAGGAAATTTTTGTACATATTTAGCATGATGAATGAATAAAGTATTTAATCTTAACTTGTTGTTATGGATCATTAAATAATAAAACACTGATAAGATACCATGCCCAGACAAGAATGAGTTTATTCATGTTTATAAGCTATGGTCTCTCATGATAATCTATTGTATCACACCAATGCCCAAAGCAGTAACACCAATGTTGTTAGAGAAATTTTTGAATAAAGTTGCCTAGGTGATGCCATCATATTTGAATTGCTTACACTCTTTGTTTTTGCCCTTACACTGACAGCTATTACAACATACATAAGGGATATCTCCCTAGGGTACAAAAACCTCAACTACATTATACAAAAATACAACAACAAAAAATTAGGAGAATTTTATAGGATTCGGTGGTAGGATGGTCTAAACCGTTGGTTTTTGACCGCTATGACCCGGGTTCGATTCCCGCCTTGGGCATTTTTTTTTTATTAAAAAAAAAAGTGCTCCAATGGACCCGATTCTTGCAAAAGTCCAATCCCACCAGCGAGTGTAAGTAACCAAACGGGGTTCTGGCATATTTGTAAGTGCAAAGTCGAACTGCTTTTCACATGTATAGACATGTGGTGTACTTACAGTAAAAGCAGTCGCCTACTTCTGCCCACCATGATTATCATGTATGTTCTACGTGTACTAGGGATAAGCCAAAAAAAGGAGAGTTTTGATCATCAGTGATTAAATCACTATTTTATCAAGTTTGTAGAGGGGATATTTGAGCCAATTGATGATTAAATGAGTTTGGTTAGAACATGTAGTCAATTTGAGTCGAAATATTTTAAGAAAAAAAAAATGTTTTTTTTTCTTTACAGATTCAGGTACGCCCTTTTATATAATGTAGTCAATTGTAACATTAATGGTTAAAAGATATAAATTATGGGAAAAACACACCATGCCAGTAAAAAAGACAGTAGATTAGATATAAGTTTTGATTAAAAGATTGTGGGTGGAAGGTGATGTTGTTGATAGCTGATGATTGGCTGGATTGTTGGCAGTGATGCCATGGAATCCAGAACTTGTTCTGTAAATGTATACACACACAAAGGATTTATTAAGACACCAGTCTTATACAGATTCTCCTCTCTCATTGCCGGCTTGCAATAATATCCTCACAATGATCAATCACCATCATGTAGTGGAGGAGAAAACAATGAATTGAAGTCCTTTTTCTACTTACTACTTTGTAAAAGTTATATAGGGACAGAGTAACCATTCGACTTGATATGGCGCTGGTTAAAATACTTTACACTGGGGTAAGTTGGCTGTCGTTTACTTTTGAGAAGAACATCTCTCTTTCTTCACTAATATATTGACATTCAAAGATGTAATGAGATATTTAATTTTTTTCTTTTTTTTGAAAAGATGGCATACTGTATCCCTCTCACTGAAGATTTTGGTGTGGTTTTCCTGAAAAAAAATGAATGGAGTATTCTCTGTTGTGCAATGTAGAGTTTTACTGTAAATGGAAGGTCACTAAGTAAATAGCTTTCAGTCAAAAATGAACAATGTAAGTATTTAGAGTGAAGATAGAATTTAAAAGTTTCTATTTTAACCTGATCATTTTGAATAGATTGCTCTGGTTCTATCTTGATTATTGATGGAATTTCCCTCTGGACCATGCTTATATCATTGTAGTGATTTAACCAAGAAAATCTACAGTTGAATTGAGTATGTTGGCCAATTTCCAAGACCCCATTATATAAATATTTCTTATTCTTGATATCTCCAGTAGTTGAGTTAGACATATATGGGGAAGTCAGCTGTTGTCCATTTTCAGAATTCTAAGCCAGAATCTGAGTGTCAGCACTGTAACTCCCAGTGACGTTCATCCACATTCCATGCGCAGAATATAACTGGGTGTATATCTAGATAAATTTAAGGGCTGCTGGAGAAAATTGCCCTGAACCCATTCTATCCTGCTTTTCTGTTTATTTTCCCAAATCGGAGCTGCATATGCAAGGTTAACAGAACCATTGAATCCAAGAGTTTTGAGTAAGCATTTGAAAGAGATATGACTTGGTCAATATTGCCCAAACCACATTGATAACATTTAGCAACCTTTTTTTATTTTTATTTGTGCTGCCTCTGTTGAGTTGAGAGTTATTAGTTGGTAACCCATATACAGTAGAACTTCCATTATAGGACACCCACGCTAGAGGAAACCTCTCTACAAAGAACAGTTTTCTTTTGTAAAATTGTCATTTTTACTATTTAATAACTCTCTGGTAGGAGGACATCTCTACCTAAAGGGCACTTTGTCTCTGCAATTAGGTGATGTCCTTTACAGAGAGGTTCTACTGTATTAAAATAATATTCCCTTTGTTCACACAAATGTATTAATGCAATTTAATCCATTATATATTTGGTTATCTTAGAAAAACTTCCACTAGCAGTGAATGTTGTGATGGAATCATATCTGACTATCTTTAATTCAACACAGACTCTAATCCAACAAAAAATTCTGATCCCTTGGAATGTCGCATTAAAGAGGATAGACTGTATAGTTTTACTGTACTGTTTCCAAATACAGTAGAACCTCCCTGTAAAGGACACCTAATTGTAGAGCCAAAGTGTCCTTTAGGGAGAGGTGTCCTCTTACCAGAGAGTTGCTAAATAGTAAAAATGGTAATTTTGCAAATGAAAACTGTCCTTGTGGAGAAGTGTCTACTAGCAGGGTGTTCGCTAAAGGAAGGATCTACTGTATTTTTCATTTTTAAAAAAATAAAAATCTAAAAAAAAAGGAGACTTATAAAAAGTTTTTAAATAATTTATTCCTTAATTGAACACCAAACACAGTGCTAAATAAATAAAGATAAAAATCTTTAAGAATCTGCAGTGCTCTATGTTCAGCTAAATTAGACAACAACAGTGATTATAGAGTAAAATATTTTGAAAATAGAGCAATCCATAAATCTTCAATTAAAAAGGCATTTATTGGTTCAATATATAGTTTATTAAACAATATTTCAGATGGCTGAATGCCAACCTTTTTCAAGGTATTATAACATTTATGTCAACAATGTTGTAATACAGTAGAACCTCCCTTTAGCAGACACCTCTCCACAAAGGACAGTTTTCATTTGCAAAATTACCATTTTTACTATTTAGCTACTTTCCGGTAACTTCACCCTAAAGGACACTTTGGCTCTGTAATTAAGTGTCCTTTACAGGGAGGTTCTACTGTACCTTGAAAAAAGTTGGCGTTCAGCCACAAATGAAATATTGATAATGATAAAGCACAATTTGGATTATAGATTATAATAAAAGAAAATAAGACCTAATCCAAATAATTTATTAGTGTGTGACGTTTCGGCAGCAACATTGTCACCATCTTCAGACAAAAGTCAGTGGACGAGTGGGTAACACCCTCGATTCCCGACAGTCATGAACCGGGATCGTATCCCGCGTTAACATTTTATTTAAAATGTGAATAACCTTCACTTATTATACATTATTGCAATTATCATAAACTAGATTGTTATTTTTGAGCGGTACCTAATAAAGTGATTTTGGAACAGAAACAGGAGACAAAAGAATAAAAACTTTATTTTTTTTATTCTTTTGTTTGATGATGGTGACAATGTTGTTGCCGAAACGTCACACACTAATAAATTATTTGGTTTAGGTCTTATTTTCTTTTATTAGAAATATTGATAAATAAATCCGATTTTGATCCAATATATGCCTTTTTAATTGAAGAGTGAAATATAATAATTTGTATTGTTACCAAGTGTTCAACGTGGGAGGCATCTCCTAGAGTTCAACTTGGGGTAAACATACAGCATGAAAAACAAGTTTGGCTCCAGGATGCTAGTTAAAACAGACTTTACTTTACTCTAAGTGATTGTCATACCATGTTACAAAAGGTACATTTGGGGAATAATAACTTTTTCTTTAAGAATATTTTTTGAATTCACATAGAGTAAAACCTCTTCATAAAATACATTTAATTGCAATTCAATGGAGGAATCTCCAATCTCCATTCTGTCACCCCGGAGGCCCTGAACTGGCTGAAGGCCTTGCCTCTCAGACTTTAATGACCGATATGTCCTCACTTCTTTTTTCTAGATTTAATTCATTTTGTCTCCTCTCTAATTGTAAATACGCTGCTGTATCACCTCATAAGCATAAAAATTTAATTGCAGAGACAAAGTGTCCTTTAGGGAGAGATGTCCTCTTACCAGAGAGTTACTAATTAATAAAAATAATAATTTTGAAGATGAAACTGTTCTCTCATTGAGATTCTACTGTATAGGCCATTGAGGTAAAAAGTATTGAAATCATACAATAGAACATCTTATGAAAAAGGCATCTCCTTATCGTGCAACTGAAAGTTGCTGATGGCTTGCGCCATCTATCAGAATAAATATCAACTAACGAGAATAGTTGATATTTATTCTGATAGATGGCGCAAGCTATCAGAAACTTTCAGTTACACAATAAGGAGATGCCTTTTTCATAATTTATGCACCTTATCCCAGTACAATATCACATTTGTACTATTTTTTCACAATAGAACATCTGTTAGAGGACACTCTTGCTAGCAGATACCTCTATACAAAGATCAGTTTTCATAACCAAAATGACCATTTTTACCAATTAGGGGCTCTTTGTTAAGAGGATACATCTCTCTAAAAGTCACTTTGGCTCTGCAACTAGGTGATGTCCTTTAGAAAGTGGTTTTACTGTATAAATAGCATATCTATAAAAGCAACAAATTACATAATTATCTGTTTAAAATAAACTAATCATGTGCTGATTATACCAAAAAATTGAAAGAAAAATCAACATGTATTAAAGATAAAATTATAAAAAGTGTGGTCTTTTGAATATTGTGGCGAAGAAATATTTTATTATTTAATTTAATATTAGTCAATGAAAATATTCAACAGATTATAAAAATATATATTACTCTGTATTTGTGAAATCATCTTTAAAATATTTCTTTGCTTGCTTGCTTAAGATTCCCTAGCTGTAGATAGGTTTGCTGACCTGTTAATAATTGTTGACTCGTCGCGGTGACATCATCAATAAATACTTTTACATCTTAGGATATTTCAAGGCTTGATTTCTACGCTACAATATTATTAGAAAAATAAAATACACCTATCCCCCGATTTACACGGTAGATACGTTCCTGAGAAAAACGTGTAAATCGGGGGATAGGTGTACACAGAAATAAAAATAAAATGCATTGACAGGTTAAAATATGTAGTCAGCACATAAGCTCGGGATTCCTCGTGAAATGTGTACACAGCGCATGTGTTAAATCACAGTAGCATTTAGTATAGTGCGATAAAAACAAAAAAAAAACTTATTTGGAAAACTGTGTAAAAGCGAAAACGTGTAAAAAAAGTACCGTGTAAATTGGGGGATAGGTGTAATAGAAACAAAGAGTCAAACTTTTAAATCAAATCTATATTTCTCATAACAAATATACAAACAGAAATATACAATAGAATTATAAAAGAAGACCCCAGAATTAAAGTGGATATTAAACAATAATACAGGAGTGGTGTGTGAAGCTAGTTGCGGTCACAGATGGCCTCCACTAGGTGAGGCTCCAGCAGCTGGGGGTCAAGACAGCGGTGGATGGTGCTGCCTACCACCTCGTCCAGCAGGACATGGATGACATTCTCATCTGTCACAAACCTCCAGAGGTAGAGATGCAAGTAGTGGGTGTCAATCTGGATCTGCTGCACCCCGTACTTGGTGAAGGTTTGATGTCTCACGCATTCCAGGAAAGTCTTGAGGGAGATCTTGATGATGCCTGTCATCACAGAGATCTTTGTGAACTCCACCGAGCCAAAGATCTCGATACGTTCCACAAAAAGTTTCTGGATGTTGCTCAGTAGGTTGCTGTCAAAGTTGTTGGGGGCCCCGATGCTCCAAGAGGAACGATTGAGACGGCTGCTGGAGCTGTAAGGGAAAGTGCGACGGCTGGAATCGCTGCTGCGGTCGCGCCGCTGGCCTTCTTCAAACAGCTGTCCAACCACGGCATCCATGGATGTCAGCTCCTCCACCATCCTCTTCATGACTGCCCTCACATTGGTGGGCTCCATACACTTCATCCAGTCCCTGCCCTCCATGCTCTTCCTCACCATCTGGGAGATGCCCAGGCCCTGCACCTTCACAAAGTGGTCCAGGAATCTCTGAGCTGCCACCTTGGCTTCAGCACAGAGGCTGGGGGTGGAGGTCAGCTTGGAGAGGTCGTCAATCAAGAAGGCTTCATCTACCAGAAGGAGCATGCGCGATACGGCGTAGGAGTCAAAGTTCAGGCACAACTTGGCCAGTACCAGTAGAAGTGCTGGGGAGGCCACTTCCATGGAGGCAGTCAGCTCAGTTGAGAGACTGTGGACATGTCTGAAGAAGGCCACCACAATCCCCTCCCGCACCATGCTATGGGTGAAGTTCTCGTAGAACTGAGGTTTGAGAGAGAAGGTGACCTCTGGCTGGATGAAGGTCTGAAGACTGTGGAGGGTGATCTTAAGATGGTCCAACACAGAGTTCTCCAACTGATCCAGCAGTTTGTTGAGGTCCTCTGGCTCCGGGACAGCCAGGGAGTGCCTTGTGTCTGTGATGCAGGAGTTGAGATGCTGCAGTAAGGTAGTGTAGCACTGCTGACACTTGGATTTTACAGTACTCATCACAATGGTTTCAGCCTGTTCAATGAACTCATTGTTCTTCAGTATCTTGTTCCCTGCCTGCAACCTCCGGTAGAACCTGTCTAGAGCTCTGACCAACAAGGTATTATCTCCATAGCCAGACTCTACCTTGATCCTTTTCTCAAACAGATCAAAGTATTCGTTCATGACAGTTTTAATAAACTCATTTAACTTTGCTGTCAAGGCTGCCTCTTTCTCCCCAGGATTTGGAGAACGGTTGACAAACAATTCTTGGAAGCAGTTATAAAACAAGGAGAGATTGCTGAGAAACTTATTACAGCCTAAATCTACAAATTCCAAGATATCTGGGGCACTAACAGGATTATCTTCATTAACAATGTTGTCCTGAGTGTCCTGCTTCTCAATATGGAGTTTTAACTCTGCAAGGTCTTCATTTAGCTTGGCTACACCCTGGGAAATAAACTCATCGCACAGTTGTTCAGCTGGTTCACCGAGTTGAAGAAGTAAATCAACATATTCTGTTAGTTTTGTTGCTGTGATATGTTTGGACTGTAAACCTTCTTTTAAAATAACTTTTAAATTATCCATTATTATATTGACATCCTTTTGAATACCTTGGAATGATGCCATTGATAAATATTGATCTAAAACTTTTTGGGATTTAGTGTAGGTTTTGACTGCTTGGATGTAATTTCCTCTTTCTAAAGCAAGTTCTAATCTTTTAGGAAGAGAGAAAAGAAATTGTAATTTTTGAAGAGTTGTATGAATACCTGATAGGTTTGTTATTTGTTGACGGTTATCTTTAAATGTGGAATAAACATTTGTACTTGAATGTTTTATTGAGCCCATTTTATCTTGTAAAACAAGCATGTCTTGTTCCATTTTTTCAAGATCAAATTTCATTTGTCTAATTGTTTCTGATGCCTTAATAAATTTATTGTAATTTTCGTATACAAGTGTTTGCATTTCACCATCTAGTGTTTGTATTTGTTTGAAATATTCTTTTTCCATTACAATTAAATCGGAAAGTGGTGTTTTGTTTAACATTTTAGTTAGGTACATGTCAACGTTAAAATCTTGGCAGTTAATATCGTATGGGTCTAAAATATCCATTGCTGGCATTGATAAATTTAATCTGTCGTTAATTAAACTTCGAGATCCTACTATATCTGTAGGATTTTCATTACCTATATGATTCTCTGCCATCTTAAATATATATGTGTGTACAAAATATTAAAAAATTATTAACAAATGAAAATATTTAACAGAGACAAGAATAACACTTTCGTGGATAAAAACATAAACATTGGAGAATAATGGTTAATACGAAATGATTTTTATTGTTGAAATGTATATATTGTGCTATTTAAAGACAATCATATAGAAATAAAAGTATTTTCTAATGAATAACTGAAAATATATTATATTTTGTCTTTTATGATTCTAGCGAGTCCAATGTATATAATATTCCATGTCTAAGTCCAATGTATGTGATTATTCCCGCCATTTAACTGTTTATATTTCTATCTCCTTTTTATTCATAGGCTTTTGTGATGTTCCTCTTCCACTTAAATTAATTTAGTACAGCTGCTAATTTTATTTTTTCCAAATTTAAATGCGTCAATAGAAAATTTGGTTTTCTTGGATCAATTATTACCCATTTAAATTCAATATTACAAAAAGGCAAGATTTTATATGAGGTGGTAATAGATTTATTTTTGAATTGGGACGTCTGGCAAAGAGCTTCGAATATTAACCGATAAATTAAAAAATAGATATATTTATAACTCTGGTTCCTTGAGAGCAGAACGCCAACTACCCTTGGTATCAATTATTAAATTATATTTCTGCATTTATAAATCACGCATTTTTAAGAGCTCACATAAGATATTTCTGACCAGTTAGTTTTTAATCCAGAATGTTAAAAAATGATACTATTTCTACTAAATTGATAAAATTTATATTTTCGAATTACCACTATTATTAAAGCTCAAGCAGATTCATATAAAAGAACATTTTAGCTAAAACTTCAAATCTATGGATACGCTCCAGTAGCATAAGTTACCCACACCACATTTTCAATATATTTATATAGTAAAAATATATAGCTGTTTTCTCCATAGAGAGAGGAACACGGGACCTCTATTTCTCTCTATACAATTATTCAGTATATATTAAATGAACAATATTTGAAGGAAGAGATTCATTTGAAATTTTATATAAAGAACTGGATTAAAAAGATCCTTAAAATGTTTAAACTGTGCAATATAAATTGAGAAATTATTTTTTAAAATTATTTTTAAGAAAACATAAACAAATTTAAATGCCAACTTCATGTGTGCACCGCGCATGCGTTTCATCTGGCATGATGAATTAAGAAACTCGAGCTTAAAAGGGAAATGGTCTTTGTAAAATTTTATTGGACATTTTAGAGCCAAAATATTTAAGCTTGACTTGATTTATACTATTTGAATAGTATATTAATGGCAGCTAAAGTTTCTGCTGGCGATCTTAAAGCGGAATTAGCAGAACTGGTTAAACGTAAAAGTGATATTGCGGTAAGTATATTCTATCAAGTATATTTAATCAGTAAAAATATATATTTTTAAAATTGTTATTTCATTCTATTGAACAGTATGAAATTTTTTATCAAAATCAATGGCTATTTAATCGTTACAATCAAGAATGTCATGACCAAGTATATTTGTTTGGAGTTTTAATTCATTGTCGAATATATTACTGAAACTTGAAACCAAACAATTTATTTATAGATTAATATGGATTTTTACTTTTTATAAAATCATTGAAATTTAATTTATATATAATCGAAATAGAGATTAATGTTTAATGACCTAATTTGTCTTTAAATATATGAGTGTAAATTTTAAAAGGTGTTATATATTTTGAGAATTTTTGAAAGATGTATTAAGATATTATAAATATTATATTTAGCCATTTTAGAGACCGTAAAATCTCTCCTGAAGGTATCTGATTTTTTCACAAAAGAAACAAGGGAAATTCTTTCACATGTAAACTGGTATCTAGCATACTAATGGTCTTGGGGGGGGGGCATCCATTCAGCTAATATCAAAAGGTGAAGTCCTTTGTGGGGCGTAAATCATTTTTTCCTAACTTATTTTCTTTGACCCCAATTTCCCCTAAATATATATCTCTTCTTTTATACATCAATCAATATTTTAGAAATATATATGATAGAACCTTCCTGTAAAGGACAAGACCTATTTGCAATGCCAAAGTGTCTTTTAAAGACAAGTGTCCTTTTACCCGGGAGTTGCTCATTAGTAAAAATGGTAATTTTGTCAATAAAAACTATGTCCTTTGTAGAGAGGTGTCCTCTTACCAGAGAGTTGCATATTATTAAAAATGTTTTTTTTTTTCCGCTTATCCCTAGTACACGTGGTACAAGCCATGATAATCATGGTGGGTAGAAGTAGGCAACTGATTTTACTGTAAGTGCACCACATGTCTACACATGTGAAAAGCAGTTCAACTTTGCACTTATAAACGTGCCAGAGCCCCGTTTGGTTACTTGCACTCGCTGGTGGGGTTGGACTTTTGCAAGAATCGGGGGCCATTGGAGCATTTTTTTAAACATAAAAAAGTGCCCAATGTGGGAATCGAACCCGGGTCGTAGCGGTCGAAAACCAATGGTTTAGACCATCCTTCCACCGACCGACCCATTAAAAATGTTAATTTTGTCAATGAAAGCTATGTCCTTTGTAGAGAGGTGTCCTTTCATGGGGAGGTTCTAAATGACCAATCATAATAAACTACCCAAATTTGTGCTGTTTAATTTATTGTTGATATTTATTGGGAGTACAAATAAGTTTTGAGGGATTTGCAATAGAAGCCACAACAAATATTATATAAATAGCATCGGACCTTGTGTAAGGTTTCATGTTAAGGCTTCATCATTTCCCCAAAAAAATCAGAAGAAGTCTTTTCACTCAAGTGTAAGGAACTTTTTTTTTTGGTGCTCTAACCATGTCAACCTTTTTGCCAACAAAACACAATTTGCAGGAAGCGCTGCTTTTTTGTTTTAATTTGAAGAAAAGTGCAACTGATGGACATCAATTGTTGTGTGAGGCATATGGTAAACATGCTCTATCAATAAAATCATGTGAGTACTGGTTTCGGCGTTTCAAAAGTGGCGATTTTGACACCAGAGACAAAGAACGCGAAGGGAGGCCAATAAAGTTCGAAGACGCTGAATTGGAGGCTTTATTGGACGAAGATTCAAGCCAAACTCAAGAAGAGCTCGCTGAAACCTTGGGAGTGACTCAACAAGTGATTTCGAACCGTCTCAAGGTCATGGGTATGGTGCAAAAACAAGGAAATTGGGTTCCATATGAACTCAAGCCAGGAAACATCGAGCGCCGTATTTGCACGTGCGAACTACTGCTCAAAAGACAAAATTGGAAGGGTTTTTTTGCATCGAATCGTGACGGGGGACGAAAAGTGGATTCACTACGACAACCCAAAGCGCAGAAAATCGTGGGTTAAGCCCGGTCATGCATCAACTTCAACGGCCAAACCGAATATTCATGGCAAGAAGCTAATGCTGTGCATCTGGTGGGATCAGCTCGGAGTGATCTACTATGAGCTACTTCAGCCTAACGAAACCATCACTGGAGAACGTTACCAAAAACAATTGATGCGATTAAGCCGAGCATTGAAGATTAAACGCCCACTATATGCCAAAAGACATGACAAGGTGATCTATCAGCATGACAACGCTCGGCCACATGTTGCAAAAGTTGTCAAGGAGACTTTGGAGGCACTTCAATGGGATGTCCTACCCTACCCGCTGTATTCACCAGACATTGCTCCTTCAGACTACCACATGTTCCGTTCGATGACACATGGCCTGGCCGAGCAGCACTTCACTTCTTACGAAGAGGCGAAAAATCGGGTCAATGTTTGGATCGCCTCAAAAGACGAGGAATTTTTTCGACACGGAATCCGTATGCTGCCTGAAAGATGGGAAAAAGTCGTAGC
Organism: Cordylochernes scorpioides; assembly: GCA_030710605.1. Lineage (NCBI taxonomy): Eukaryota > Metazoa > Arthropoda > Arachnida > Pseudoscorpiones > Chernetidae > Cordylochernes > Cordylochernes scorpioides. The sequence continues at coordinate 23,425,127 of CP092867.1, forward strand.
TAAAGATGGACAATACTTTGAATGAAATATATTGTACTGATTTCTCTGAATAAAGCTTCGAATTTATAAAAAATCCCTCAAAACTTATTTGTACTCCTAATACATCTAAACGCCAAACAACTCGTAAGCTTCTAACTTTTCTTAAATATTTAACTTCACAAGTCTCGGAAGAAGTAGGTCGTTAAGATAGGAGATTTGATTGCAATTCTTTTCTACTTAATTTTTGAAATATAAAAAGATACAAGAAAATAAGACCTAATTCAACAACAAAAAGGCTTTTATTAGGGCCCATTGCCCTGTATGGAATCGCCATACAACAACAAAACAATACAGCAATTCTTCTCTCTTTCCCCATGTGCACATGAGCCTTTGTGTGAAAAGGGATTTATTTAGACATCTGTTATAAAACTTTCCTCACTACCTCTTTTGTGTATGAATCTATTTACAATTGATCTGTAGAAATTATAGAGTTCTATTGCTATATTTTTCTTTTCTGAAATAGTTCTCAGCATCTTCAGTCGGTTGCTAAGAATAAGACCTAATTCAAATATTTTAATAGTGCGTGACATTTCGGCAACAGCATTTTTACCATCATCAGACAAAAATAATAAATGAGAAAAAATATCACAGCAAGTTCTTAAATAATACTGTTATCAAGTGTTTAAACAAGATAACAAATAAGGAAAAATAGTTTTTTTAAGACAACTTATAATCCAAATTGTGACTTATCGAATTTAAAAAGAATAAAGATACTCTCATGGAGATAAAATTTAAGGAAGTTTCACCTTTTACCATATATATCGGGATTGAGACAATAACTCTGAAAGATATTACAGTGACCTTTATGACACAGAGACACATGAGATAACCAAGTGTGAACAAAATTGCTTCTGTCTCCAAAAAAAAATAGACAACCATCAAAATTGAAGACTTTCTACTTCCTTAAGTTTTGTCCATGAGTGTATGTATGTCCAGTGGAACCTCTCTTTATAATTGCCTCCTTTATAACACAGCAACAATCTGGTTTGAAAAACCTTAATTCTTCTTTAGTTGCAACTTTTCAACTCCTACTCCTTTAACCCTTGTTAGCAACAATAACATGGTTGACACATTATAAAATCTTGGTCCCATGTGATAGTGTTATAGCAAGATTCAAGTGTACACTCAAACCTGTTAAATTCAAGGGTAAAGTGATAAGGCACAATTTGGATTATCGATTATAAACACAAGGTAATAAGACCAAATCCAAATAAATAAATAGTGTGCGACGTTTCGGTAACAGCGTTGTTACCATCTTCAGACAAAAGTACTGAATTCAGTACGAAACGTACTGAAACATACCGAAACGTCACACACTAATTATTTATTTGGATTTGGCCTTATTACCTTGTGTTCAAGTGTAAAGGTGTTTCCTGTTGAATTAAAGTAGGTGTTGAATTATAGCCAGTTAATATAAAGCAATAAAGCGCCATCTATATACAGTAAAACCCCGCTAATACGAACCCTGGATATAACGAACCTTCCCTTATAACGAACCCATGCCGATTCCCAATTCCATTCCATTGAAAATACCATCGTTATAACGAACTTTGCGATTTTTAGAATAACGAACTACCCCTATAACGAACCTATTTTCGGTCCCAAAATAATAAAATCTATTTAAAATACTATGCTTATAACGAACTTAGAATTGTAATTAAAAAAAAAAAATTAAAACAACAAAATTTTGAGCATGTTTCAGCTCGCGGATCGCGATTTCAAAACAATAAATTTAGCGGCATTGTTTGTTTTGAATTTTGAACTTATATTTGCTGTATGTTGTATAAATTTTAACACATTATACTTTTTATTAAATAGAATATATTTGCATCCATTAAATTTGAAATATAAAAATACAAATGGCTTCCAAAATGAAGAAAACAAAGGCATTTTAAAAACAAAAGCGTTATTTATTTTTTAAAAAAAGGCCATTTTCAGAACTTTTCAAAGTGAAACAACACAGGCAAAATGTTAAGAACATATTAAAATAAGAGAATATAACTTTTCTATTAAAAAAGATAAAATATAAAGCTATTAAAAATTGTTACAAAGAGAAATCAACCTCAACTTTTGCCGCGATCGTACGTTTTAGGGCTAAAAAAAAAAAATCCAAATAAATTGGCCCCGTGATGAAACAAAAACTATTTTTATGCCATTAACTATGGTGATTTTAAAGTCAGCAATGTTTTGCATGACAGGTTAAAAAAAAAAACGAAATCTAGACCTAGAAGAATATGTGGGAAAATGAAATGGAAGAAAAACACTAACTTTATTTGAATGGTGCAATGCTTGAAGAATGCTTTGAAGCAACAAGGTGTTAGAGCCATTTTTCCAAGTAAACAATGTATTATACTGTATAATGTGATAATGATGTTTTAAAATCATTTATATCTTTAATATATATTTAATAAAACTTTGCCTAGGATTTGTCTTGATTTTTAAATTAGACATAGAGGTACATGTATGTTAATGATAAGAAGAACCTATCATCTAATGATTTCTATTATTATTCAGTATTAATGTAAGGAAATTGGTCAATTAAGGGAATTAAAACAAAGTGACCACTATTAAGAGGAAGCCTCTTGCTTGTGTGTATGGCTGTCCTTTAATTATACGGTCTAAAATTTTGGAAAGTTAAAAAAAAATAGCCAAACCGTGGCTATAGTGAACCGTGGCTATAGTGAACCAAAAGCTCTGTCCCATTGGGGTTCACTATAGAGGGGTTTTACTGTATAAGAAATGAAAGCATTTTAAGCACAAATGTTTCTTTTACACATAAAATTCTACTATCCTTACTGTAATGAAAAATATTGGGGAGGGGTCTTGGCTTATCAGAGGTGAACCCGCCAATTTAATCTACAAGGCCTCTAAGAGCTCTAATACTGTATTGGATCGATTCTGCTTATATATGCTACACTGTGTGAAGGATAGAATCTCAGAAATGGTATTCAAGCAAACTATGGGCTATATAAGCTAGAATTACAGTAGAATTGCAGTGCCTTAAAATGCTTACCCCGAAAGCATGTAGAAGGCGGATTATCGATATTTTTACAGTAGAATTGCATATAAATATTGCATTGAGTAATGCTTTTCTACGAACAATAATGTATTTCTGAATTATCTCTTTGTTATAAAACACTTTGCCAAGAGTTCCAAATTTCCTCCCTCACATTCACATTTGACATTGTTACGACCACTAGAGTAGTCATCTTTATTTATGTAAATATTTTTGTAATCTAAAAACAAAGAAAAAAAAATTGTAAATTTCTTTGGATGTATAAATTGACCGTGCTGTTGAATAAAAAAAGAGTTCTGGATAAGTTTGGGATGGTTGATAGTCGTCCTTAGAGCCTCTTCCTTGGAGTTGCGGAGCTGGTCAAGTAGCTGGACTAAAACACTAGGTCATCTCTCAAGGTAAAGAGAGACAGCATTCATATTGAGAAGAAAGAGTAACTCCCCTCAATAGACATTGTGTGTGTGTGCAAAGTCTAATATCCTTCCCTTACTCACATATAACATTGTGTTTAGGAGTCCCTGGCCAACTTGGAGAGGCAGATCTATGCGTTTGAAGGCAGCTACCTGGAGGACACCCACCTCTACGGCAATATTGTCCGAGGATGGGATAGGTACCTCACTACCGCCCCTGACAAGTAGGCATTGGGTTAGCCGCAGAAGTGCGGTGGGGCCCCGCTGCTCTAACTATCTCTTTCTCTCTCTCTCCACTTACTAACTAGTCAAGTAGGCTTATCTCTTGGATGTTGCATGTCTTGTCTTGGTAGCCTGCCTGCCTGCTCTAGTAAAATCACACTAGAACATACTCCCTGTAAAGGACAACACCTAGTTGCAGAGCCAAAGTGTCCTTTAGGGAAAAAGGTGTCCTCTTACCAGAGAGTTGCTAAATAGTAAAAATGGTCATTTAGCTATGAAAACTGGCCTTTATAGAGAGGTGTCCTCTAGCGTGAGTGTCCTCTCATGGAGGTTCTACTGTATATATATATATATCAAAATAGTACAAAAGTGAATTATAGATGGCGCAAGCCATCAGCAACTTCAAGTTGCACGATCAGGAAATGCCTTTTTTCTTAATATATAAATATATACATTTTAAATATACTCATATGGTCAAAACTTAAGGAACTGGAAATTCTTTGATGTCGCCCCTCATCTTTTTTTTTTTTTAAGAGGCAATTTTATTCACACTTTGTTTATCTCGTGTGTCTTCAATAAAGGTCACACTGTGTATCAAATATCTTTCAGAGTTATAATCTGAATCCTGATATACATGCTAAAAGGTATGGCTTTAAAATTTTGTCCATGAGTGTATATTAAAGACCATAAAATCTCCTGATGAGGTACAATTTGGATTACTGATAAAGAATCACAAGGAAATAATATTCAAATCCAAATAAGTAAAGTGACACGATGTTTTTCTGTAACAGTGTACTGTGGTAGACAATTTGACAATTTTATTGACATATTGTCAATATATGTAAAGTACACAGTCTGCACTATTTAAAAAAGATAATTAAATATACAGTTACACCTGTCTTTTCAAAAAAGGTTTTATTCTATAGCTAGAATATACAATTAAACCTGTTTATTCTAGCTATAGAATAAAACCTTTTTTGAAAAGACATTTTTCCCTGGAGGCCTGATTAATTTTACTCGATAGAGTATCAAAATATAAAAGATATAAAAAATTAATATAAATAATAAATTTAAAATTATAGATTTTGCCTTTTTGAGAGATAGATAAAATATACAGTTAAACCTGTCTATAACGCCCCTTCTTGGGATAACGCCCCTTCTTGGGACTTACCAAAATAGGGTGCTATAGAGAGGGGGTGCTATAGACAGGTCAATTTTAATGTAAATCGCATCGTACTACGCATTTAAAATCGGGCGCTATAGAGAGGGAGGCGCTATAGACAGGTTTAACTGTATATGCATCATACTATGTACAAAAAACATGGTGCCTCTGCCAGTGCTGAAGAGTTTGGTGGAGAATCACCAGCGGGTCTCCAGCGACACCACACATTTCACGATCTACGATACTGTGGTAGATGGGGAGATGTTTGGCCAAATGTAAACAAAGAGTGTCATTGTGAAAAATGTTCACTCCACTTTTCAAATGTTACATTATGTAATTGAATAAAAATAATTTTGAGGTTTAATAATAATAAATTTTGATGCACAAGTAAAATGTGATATATTTTCACATTCAATTCTTTTGTCTGATGTCTGTTACTGAAATGTCACACACTATTTATTTATTTAGATTTGATCTTATTTTCTTTGTTTAGTTAACTCAAATTGAAACAAGTCTTATTTATGCAAATACTCCAATATGCAAATATTTAAAATAGTTGGTTAAAATGGTCAAAATGAATATAAAACTTAGAATGCATCATTTAGTTTGAGATAGGTGCAATTTGGATTACAGCTAAAAAATATATAGAGAAATATATAGTTAGTCAAAAGGCATATATTGAATTGAATAAAAGATTTATTTTGCCAATATTTCGGCTGGCTGAACGCCAACTTTTATAGAGGCATTACATTTTTGTATATTTTGATACAAAAATGTAATGCCTCGATAAAGGTTGGCGTTTAGCCAGCCGAAATATTGACAAAATAAATCTTTTATTCAATTCAATATATGCCTTTTTACTATCTAATGATTTAAGTATGGATTGCTCTATTTTCAGAATAGATATTTAATAGATAGAAGTTTTTAATTAAAAAGGCATATATTGGATCAAAATATAATTTATTTTACCAATATTTCAGTTGGCTGAACGCCAACCTTTATCAAGGTGTTATAACATTTTAAATTGTGTCAACAACAAACTCAGCGCCACATAACGTCAACAGCATTAAGTTTTTAAAATATTTTGTTATATTCAATGGGGAGAAAAAATTTGATATATATATTTATATTATGGACAAAATAATTTTTGTAAAATATTGGTAAAATAAATGATATTTTGATCCAATATATGCCTTTTTAATTAAAGATTTATTTATCGATTGCTCTATTTTCAAAATAGATAGAAGTATTTATTTGTACATGATTCAGTTTGTTGACCTCATTCACATCAATTGAAGCTAGTTTGTTGTCTAGATCCTTGGCCAACCACACTGACAAGCGGAACAGGAGGTTTAAGGAGGCTGAACGACTCTTCTCCAAGTCTTCCATAACTTCTATGGCTGTAGGTATCTCCGTTATGTCAGTAAGTGGGTTTTCTTACCTGTATTGTCCCTCCATGTTTATTTATTTAAGTGGATAGATACAAAGAGAGAGCACTTTTCTCTTTCATTCAATTTGAATGTCTATACCCCATGTTAGGACCGGCTGCACATGACATGTGTTCCTCATGTCAGAGGTGGTCATTTTATATTGAAGGTAGATTGTGAAGATTCCATTAGATCCTGTGTGGATCTCATGGAATAAAGTCCGCCCTAGACTGACGAGGGCAATTAGCCCGAAACCATAGGTGAACGCTTCTCAGTTTGCCAAAGCTGGTGTTGTGGCTTTGTCACCAACCCGAGGCCGCTAGTTGCGATGACGGTCAATAGATGGCGTCAGGTTTTGACATTTATTTTGATGGGAGAGGCGCCCTATGCTTCTATGAATTAATTTCCTCCTGGCAAATTTTCCACCTGTATATAATAATGTGTATATAAAAATTGTATTTATTATTAAGTTGTTAACATGATAATCCTGTTGAAGGACTGACAAGTCCGAAAGCTTGAAAATAAAAAGGTTGCACAAGAAACTTAACCCTGGAACGTCATTTATTTTATAAAACACAACAGTGCAATATCCGTGTGTATGCCGGGCTGACGGTATCACAGTAGATAAGTAGTATCAGTGAAGGATTACAATGTTGATATTTATGTGACCTAGGTTTCTTCTTTACCTTTTTTTGGGGGTTCCACACCTTATTGATCATTTTGAGAGATTTCAACCGGACATTCTCTACCTTTAAACTGCACTCTTTATAAACTCTTTTTGATAGGACACATTGTATGGAAGCATTTGGTGTATACAGAGTGAGTGTTGTGTGGATTCCTCAATCAACTCAAATTTTAAAAGTTATATGAATTTGCCTCAGAATGGAAATATATTTATCATAATCTGCTTTACTAGAAATACAGTAGAAACTCCCTTTAGCAGACATCCTGCTAGCAGACACCTCTCCACAAAGGACAGTTTTCATTTGTAAAAATACCATTTTTCCTATTTAGCAACTCTTCAGTAAGAGGACACCTCTCCCTAAAGGACACTTTGGCTCTGCAATTAGGTGTTGTCCTTTACAGGGAGGTTCTACTGTACTAAATTACCTCGAACAAATTATTTTAATTTTGCACTCTACATTTTGGTGACTCTCTGTCAGCTTCATATTAAGGGGATGTAGTTTGGAATCCTGGCCTCTCTCTCTATGTATCTAAACCATCCTAATTTAGTATGTTTGCTGTAAATTTGATACGAGTAAAAAAGTTTATGAATTTAAATAGAGAAAGACTAGGATCCCACAAACTTTATTCTCCTGAAAAAGGAGGCCGAGATGTGTAGAATTACAAATTTTCTTAGCTTCTACAAGTAGCAGGCCGACTTAGCTCCAAAAGAAATGGCCGCCTCTGACATGAGGAACAGACGCCATGTTCAGCCGCTCCTAACATGGAGTGCATCCTGTATCCCTGGATTAGGAGCCCTTACAGGGTACTATCAGCCGGGCCAGCTGAGCCCAGGTTTTTTAGTGAGCTTGTTACTGCTCCCCCTCTTCCTTTTTCATCCGGGCTTGGGACCAGCAAAGGCGGAGTTATACACATCTATAATAGTTTCGAATATTCAAAACAGATGGTGCGCTGATGTATCACAATAATTATATCTTCATCTGCGACCAAGATTTTATGGGGTTATGTGTTAACCACAGTTAAAACAATATTGAAACTTAAAACTTGGCACTTGAGAATTATCACGATGTTTTAACCAAGTTGCTTTTATAAAAAAGATTGTTATAACAAGGTTCCATTTGTATATTATGATAAAAATCTTTTTAAAAAACTTTTCATTGCGAACTAGAAAGTAGTATGACATTCCAAGGTATCTGTGTAGCTGGGAAGAGAGAACATTTATGGAAAAAACTCAAGGAAGTTGTACCTTTTAGCATGTTTATCGGGATTCAGACAATAACTCTAAAAGATATTATTGACCTTTATTGAAGACATATGAGATAACCAAGTGTGAACAAAAGTTTCTCTGTCTGCTTAAAAAAAAAGATAACCGGTGATGTAAATTTCACTTCCTTAAGTTTTGTCCATGAGTGTATATATGTCCAGTGGAACCTCTTTATAACTGCCTCCTTTATAACAGCAACATGGTTATAAAATCTTAATTCTTCTAAAGTGAAACTTTTTGCCAGTCATCTATTTTTGGAGGCAGAGACAATTTTGCTCACACTTGGTTATCTCGTGTGTCTTTAATAAAGTTCACTGTAATATTTTTGAGAGTTGATAAGGCACAATACCTTGTGTTTATCTTTGAGAGTCTTCTTCTTTCTTATCTTCACTCAATTATATTAAGGTATCAAGCTTGTAAAGCTTGAGACTTTCGATGGTGTCTGTTGGGGAAGAGTAGAGCTCATCAATGGATAAGTCAATAATGTGTTTTGGGGTTGCAGGTTGACACTTAGTACATAGTGGGAAAACCTTGAAACCATTCTGGAAAATCATTGTCCGTAGATGACCAGACTTAAGTCTGGAAATAAAAGACTGTTGTTCTCTTGGGAGGACAGAACCGGTGCTTGTTCCTCCTGCTCTGTACCAGTCATGTGCAGCATTAGATTTTCATTCCTGCAGGCATTGGGTTTTGATGGTTCCGCAGGAGGTCTTTCTTGTTGAAGTGGTCTAATATATTGTCTTAAGTATTGTCCACGAGTGTATCTTTCAGAGTTATTGTCTGAATCCAGATATACATGCTAAAAGGTACAACTTCCTTGAGTTTTGTCTATGAGTGTATCTTTCAGAGTTATTGTCTGAATCCAGATATACATGCTAAAAGGTACAACTTTATTGAGTTTTGTCTATGAGTGTATCTTTCAGAGTTATTGTCTGAATCCAGATATACATGCTAAAAGGTACAACTTCCTTGAGTTTTGTCTATGAGTGTATCTTTCAGAGTTGTCTGAATCCAGATATACATGCTAAAAGATACAACTTCCTTAAGTTTTGTCCATGAGTATATCTTACAGAGTTGTCTGAATCCCGATATACCTGCTAAAAGGTACAACTTCCTTAAGTTTGGTCTCCATGAGTGTGTTCCAACTAAGTTAAAACGTTGTGACGGAGAGCTTCCAGACTACTGACCAATGTGGTGCTGGCAGGCTGTCACTGGACTGATGGAGACAGATGAGGACCCTGGTGAGTGAGTAAGATGTCACGTGACGGCCCTGTCGCACGTGTGCACAGCCCCAGCAGAACCTCCCCCCAGCCCTCCAGACTGCCCCACCAAGACAGCTAAAGCCAAGAAACCTTCCCCCAAAAAGGCCAAAACAAAGTAAGCCCTTCCCTCATCTCTGAAACATGTGCTTATAAGAAAGATAAAATTTTATTTATTATAATCTCTCCTGACACTTTCATTCAACTTGAGAATCTAAGCCTACTTGAATCTATATAGAAAAAAATTAAATAAATTCAGTTAAACCTGTCTATAGCGCCACCTCTAAATAGCGCCTTCCTCTCTATAGCGCCCGATTTTAAATACAGTTAAACCTGTCTATAGCGCCCCTTTAAATAGGGCCTTCCTCTCTATAGCGCCCGATTTTAAGTACGTAGTATGATGCGATTTACATTAAAAGTGACCTGTCTCTAGCACCTCATCTCTATAGCACCCTATTTTGGTGAGTCCCAAGAGGGGGCACTATAGACAGGTTTAACTGTATATTTGAGGCATTGTTCGTCCTCTTTTATCAAATTATTAATTTAACAAAAAATGTTTGCAAATACCTCTTTGTAATAGTTTTCAACAATGGTAAAAAAAATAATGTATATGGCTACAACTACCCTTGCTGACCAGTGTCTTCTTTATTTTGTGTACAAGGTATTTTGAGATCCAATTCATGAGGTGTGGCGCCAAGAACACTTGGGACTTTAGAATTATGATTTTATAACTAAGTTTCTGTTATAAAGAGGAGGCCCCATATTTATTTTGTCTCATAACTTTTTCTTTCATAACTCCATTCAATTATATTAAAGTTTCAAGTCTTGGGCTCTTTGGTAGTGTCTGCTTTCTGGAATGAGTAGAGTTCATCATTGGATGAGCCAATGCAATTGATGATGTGGTATGAGCAGGTTGAGAGTTACCATTGGTACGTAATGGAGAAACCTGGCGATTGCTCTGGAAATTCTCATTGTGTGTAGATGATCAGACTCAAGTCAGGAAAAGTTCTACAGTGAAATATTTGTTGGTGTAAAACTCAGCTTGTTGGTGTAAAATTCTGATTTGGCATTTCTTGAGTTTGCCCTCAAGCTATTGTGGGAAATTCCTCTATTCAAACTCTGAAGAAGATCAAAATGGCATGATTACATGATTTTTTTTCTTTCAATGATAGATGTCCCCATTTTGCAATCATCATTATCATTTTGTTCTATCATTGTTAGGATAAACTTTCATTGTTGTGGAGAAACTTTCATTGTTGTGGAGAAACTTTCATTGTTGTGGAGTAACTTCTATTGTTGAGAAGATAGTTTCATTGTTGTGGATACAACTTTTATTATAGTGGATACATTGTTGTTAATTAACTTTCATTGTGGTGATTAAACTTTAATTGTTGTAGATAAAATACCATTGTTGTGGATCAACATACTTTGTTGTGGATAAACTTGCATTGTTGTAGTAGAAAATATCATTGTTGTGGATAAAACCCATTGTTGTAGTAGAAAATGCCATTGTTGTGGATAAACACTTGCATTGTTGTGGCTATACTATGTGACTTGAGGGAAACACCACACACATCCACCCAGTTGTTTATAATCATCTATTCATCAGATGACCTCCCCACCTGGCAAGCAATACGGAGAAGGTGGGCGCAACCAATGGGTAACATTTCTACACAAGAGGGACTCCCACCAAACAACTGTACATTGGAGATAACTCTTAGTTGTTTGTGCAACTTGTTGCGTTGCTCTAGAGAAACCTCCCCCCCTTTTTACATATTCAAACTGATCTATTGGCACGTTGGCTTGTTGCATGTGAATTCCCCCCATGTTGTTGTTGTTGTTGTTATTTCCCATTTTAAAGAATATCAAGTGTTTGCCTGTGTTATGTTCCCCCATTCATTTCAATTGGTGTTAGTGGTGGTTGTGTAGTAGTGGTTACACATTGGGGAGCTTGATGGGAAATCTATAATTAGTCCCAATTAACAGGTTTTGTTTCTAAATTGAAAATCTATGTGTGTGAGATTGAACAGCTTTCATTCGTCAACTTTCATTAATTTTATCTTTAATTAACAGTAAGTCCTTATAATGATAAGGTACAAGTTGGATTATAGATTAGAAACACAAGGTAATAAGACCAGATCCAAATAAATAGTGTTTGAAGTTTCAGTAATAGCATTGTTATCATCAAACAAAAGACTTTTGTCTGATGATGGTGACAACGCTGTTTCCAAAATGTCACACACAATTTATTTATTTGGATTTGTGGTCTTGTTACCTTGTAGTTAGTACCAATAGATAAATGTTGAATCTTTTAATGCAAATTTGTAGGAAGTGTTATTTTATTTTTGAAGATACACAGTTTTCAAAATTCAAAACTATTATAGACGCGTATGATTCTTTTTTTAAAATAAACAATTTCTACTGCCCTCACTGCAATGGAAAAATTAATGGGAGGGCCTGGCTCATCAGTGGTGAACCCTCCCAGTGGTTTCGCTTGTTTAATCTACCATACCGCTGTTATATTGCATTTTTCGATCTTCCTTTTATAGTGATATTGATGCTCGACTCTTGTAATGAGTATTTTAGATGAACTATGGACATAAGTTTTGAGGACAGCAGAATTACATATAATTATAAATATATTATATGCTTCGAGCAATCGCTCATCCGCAAATTTCAATTAAAAAAAAAGAATCATACATGTCTATAATAGTTTCGAATTTTGATAACAGATGGTGCGCTAGTGCATCATAATACACAGTTTTGTTAATTGGGACTCCTCTGATTTTCCCAGATAGTTCCCAATTAATGAAAGAGCTGGACTATACTATATATCAACTTGCCTGTTATACTTTTTTTGTTTGATGATTATATTGGAGCCTTGGTGTAGTAGTTTATCCTATGTGTGGGTGTATGTTTCAGGGTCGATGAATAAAATGTATAGTATTTATTTATTATTATGTTTTTGTTTTTTTTTAATGAAAAGGAGAGAGATGTGTCTCCCTCTCCCTTCTTCTCTTTAATGCTCTCTTCCTTTCCCAACACCCCGCTGCTGTGTAAATAAATATATTATTAAAGTTATTGATTCTCTTTGTGGTCTTCTGTGTCGTTATATTCTTCATTGACACACATTCTATTATTTGATAAGGTACAATTTGGATTATAGATTATAAAACAAGGTAATAAGACCAAATCCAAATTAACACACTTATTTATTTATTTGGATTTGGTCTTATTACCTTGTTTTATATATAACTTCTTAGGTCCATTGAAGTCTATAAAAATGATAAGGCACAATTGGGATTATAGAATATAAAACAAGGTAATAAGGCCAAATCCAAATTAACACACTATTTATTTATTTGGATTTGGTCTTATTACCTTGTTTTATATTCTATTATTAGATAATAAAAAAGCATATATTGGATTGAATAAAAGATTAATTTGCCAATATTTCGGCTGGCTGAACGCCAACCTTTATCGAGGCATTACATTTTTGTATACACTATACAAAAGTGTATACAAAAATTTAATGCCTTGATAAAGGTTGGCAAAATTTAATGCCTTGATAAAGGTTGGCATTCAGCCAGCAGAAATATTGGCAAATAAATATTTTATTCAATCCAATAGATGCCTTTTTACTATCTAATGATTTAAGTATGGATTGCTCAATTTTCAGAAACATTCTATTATATTCATTAGTATGAAAAATATAATCTTTTTTTTTGATAAAGCACAATTTGGATTATAGATTATAATAAAAGAAAATAAGACCTAATCCAAATAATTTTTTATTCTTTTGTCTGATGATGGTGACAATGTCATTGCCGAAACGTCACACACTAATAAATTATTTGGATTAGGTCTTATTTTCTTTTATTATAATCCCTTTTTTTTTTATCTATCCCAAGTACACATGGTACAGACCATTATAATCATGGTGTGTAGTTAGCAACTGGTTCTACTGTAAGTGCACCACATGTCTACATATGTGAAATGCAGTTTGACTTTTGCACTTATAAATGCGCCAGAGCCCTGTTAAAAGTAATCCCTTGTGTCAATATTAAGGTGAAATAGCAGACTTCCAGGGTAAATTAAGTAAAAAGCATATCTCCAGATTGTACAACTAAAAGTCTCTGCTAGATTATAAACACAAGGTAATAAGACCAAATCCAAATAAATAAATAGTGTGTAAAAAGATGGAGATGCTGGGTACACTATTTATTTATTTGGATTTGGTCTTATTACCTTGTGTTTATAATATATGATCCAAATTGTGCCTTATTAATCTCTGATGGCTTGATTAATCAAGAATGGGTTTTTGGCCAATTCTGGAATTATTAAAAAATCAACGTTTAGTTGATAGTTATTCCAACAGATGACACAAGCCATCATCAACGTTTAGTTGATAGTTATTCCAACAGATGACACAAGCCATCATCAACGTTTAGTTGATAGTTATTCCAACAGATGACACAAGCCATCATCAACGTTTAGTTGATAGTTATTCCAACAGATGACACAAGCCATCATCAACGTTTAGTTGATAGTTATTCCAACAGATGACACAAGCCATCATCAACGTTTAGTTGATAGTTATTCCAACAGATGACACAAGCCATCATCAACGTTTAGTTGATAGTTATTCCAACAGATGACACAAGCCATCATCAACGTTTAGTTGATAGTTATTCCAACAGATGACACAAGCCATCATCATCGTTTAGTTGATAGTTATTCCAACAGATGACACAAGCCATCATCAACGTTTAGTTGATAGTTATTCCAACAGATGACACAAGCCATCATCAACGTTTAGTTGATAGTTATTCCAACAGATGACACAAGCCATCATCAACGTTTAGTTGATAGTTATTCCAACAGATGACACAAGCCATCATCAACTTTTAGTTGATAGTTATTCCAACAGATGACACAAGCCATCATCAACGTTTAGTTGATAGTTATTCCAACAGATGACACAAGCCATCATCAACTTTTAGTTGATAGTTATTCCAACAGATGACACAAGCCATCATCAACGTTTAGTTGATAGTTATTCCAACAGATGACACAAGCCATCATCAACGTTTAGTTGATAGTTATTCCAACAGATGACACAAGCCATCATCAACGTTTAGTTGATAGTTATTCCAACAGATGACACAAGCCATCATCAACGTTTAGTTGATAGTTATTCCAACAGATGACACAAGCCATCATCAACGTTTAGTTGATAGTTATTCCAACAGATGACACAAGCCATCATCAACGTTTAGTTGATAGTTATTCCAACAGATGACACAAGCCATCATCAACTTTTAGTTGCACAATAAGGAGATGCCTTTTTCTTAATTTATACACCTGATCACAGTACAATTTCACATTTTGTACTATTTTTTCATATTCAAGGGATAAGTTTCTCTTAAATTTTTAATTTACAAATCTCTAAACACAAGGTAAAATAAGACCAAATCCAAATAAATAAATAGTGTGTGACGTTTCTGTAACAGTGTTGTTACCATCTTCAGACAAAAGTACTGAATCTTGAAGATGGTAACAACACTGTTACCAAAACATCACACACTATTTATTTATTTGGATTTGGTCTTATTACCTTGTGTTTAGAAGATATAATCCAAATTGTACCTTATCATCATAAATCTCATTTTCGGGCTTGAAAGCCCTTCTACAGGAGAAAACATGATCCTAAAAGAAACATATTTCTGGATAGATGAGGCACAATTTGGATTGTAGATTATAAACACAAGGTAATAAGACCAAATCCAAATAAATAAATAGTGTGTGACGTTTCGGTAACAGCGTTGTTACCATCTTCAGACAAAAGTACTGAATGAGAGAATTTTACCACAGCATGCTTTTAAATAGTTCCTGTTATCAAGTGTGTAAACAAGATAACAGATTTGGTCTTATTACCTTGTGTTTATATTCCTGGATATTTTCACCTTCATTGGTGTTGAAAACACAATATGGCAGCAGTGAGTGTATGGTGTTTTGCCTTGTTATAAAAAAGGAAACACTCTTATCTCAAGGATTTATATCGCTTAGTTTTATTTATTTAACTATTTACAAAGTAATTATTAAACTTATAACAATCACAGCTATGCCGGAACTTTCGCCAGCCTAAGGTAAACAAAACAGTATTAATATCTTGATGATGATCATCTTCCCGATGAATCCGCTGGGTTGTCAGATCGTAACTTATTCTCAACACAGTGAGAGATTGGCCTAGATTCCATCATTTCTTCTTGACATGGGCATCAAGATAACATGATGTGAACCCTCACCTGTCTATTCCTGCAATTAGATATGCTCAGAGTGACAATTAGAACACTTTTATTGACATCTTAGTCAATATTTACATGAAAAAGATCAAGAGAACTATATACAATCAGCCAGGTTCCCACCTCGATAGTGTCCTCCTCCAGGTGATGACGGGGTCCTCGACAGTCTGGCTCAGCCCGACCTGGACGAAGTATCGGTGGATTCTTGATTTCACCGATGCGAGGATTGCCAGCTCGTCGTCCACCAGGCCAGTCCCGAAGATCCAAGCCTGGAGATCAGTGGGTCTGCCAACAGTTTTGAAGGCCTCGTGGACGGCCAGGGATGCTCAGAGTGGGCAGTCTTTGTTATTTATTCATAAATGTTTCCATCTCAAAATAAATACTTCAAAGAGATGATAAAGCACAATTTGGATTATAGATACAAGAAAATAAGACCTAATACAAATAATTTAATATTGTGTGATGTTTCGGTAACAGCATTGTTACCATCATCAGATATCAGAATAAAAGAGATTTTACCCCATAGTGAAAAAACAGTACAAAAGTGAAATTATACTGATATTATAGGTAGATAAATTAAGAAAAAGGCATTTCCTGATTGTTCAATTAAAATATGCTGATGGCTTGCGCCATCTATCAGAATAAATATAAACTATTCAAATGATAAGGCACAATTTGGATTATAGATTATAAACACAAGGTAAAAAGACCAAATCCTAATAAATAAATAGTGTGTGACATTTCGGTAACAGCGTTGTTATTTTTTGGATTTGGTCTTATTACCTTGTGTTTATAAACTATTCATTTATAATTATTCTATAAATCAACGTGATGAGATAAGCGTGGACGCCGCTTGGAGGCGCTGCATGAAGATAACTGACCAATGGGAACGGCCCACCTCAACCGTCAGTCTTCTTCCTTGCATATACCAAAAAGACTGCCTTTGTTTTACTGCTGTGTGCGGTTGTTATTCTTTTGTCAACATATGTATTCTTATATCTAATAATAATCATATATTTATAAAATCACTTATTTGGCTGTTCTTTTTGCAACATCGACCCCACAACACAATGAATAGTTGATTTTTATTCTGAAAGATTGTGCTAGCTATCAGCAACTTTTAGTTGCAGAATCAGGAAATGCCTTTTTCTTAATTTATCCTTGGTATTGATCAAGTTTTTCATTGGCTTCTAGCACAGTAAAACCTCTATGAGTGGACAATCCTGCTTGTGAATACCTCTCTCTATAAAAATAATAGTTTTCATCGCCAAAATTACCACTTTTACCAATTACAGTAAAAACCCCTTCTCAATAGCGAACCCCAATTAGACTGAACCTGTGGTTCATTATAGTCATGGTTCATTATAGCCATAGTTCACTGTATTATAAAAAATAAAAAAGTGGATTATTGCAGGTTTGTTATAAAGGAAGGTTCGTTATATCCTAGTTTCATTTTAGCAGCATTTTTACTGTAGTTTGTTTATGGTAAGAGGATACCTCTTTCTAAAAGATACTTTGGCTCTGAAACTAGGTGTTGTCCTTTAGAGAGAGGTTCTTTTTCCTGTAGCAGCTCATGTTTTTATGACAATAAATCACAGAGTAAATACTTGCTTCCAGTCACACTCCCAATGTGGAAAAATTCTCCAGAGGCTTGCTGTGATATTGCTGAGTCAGTACTCTTGTAAATATATTGAATAAATACTCATTTATCAACAGTAATACTCATAACAAGGTGCCATACACTCATAGACAAAACTTAAGGGAGTTTTACCTTTTAGCATGTATATCAGGATTCAGGCAATAACTCTGTAAGATATTTGATACAGTGATCTTTATTGAAGACACACGAGATAACCAAGTGTGAACTAAATTGCCTCTGTCTCCTTCAAAATAAATAGATGGCAGGCGACATCAAAGTCTTTCCACTTCCTTAAGTTTTGTCCCCATATCACAATTTGCCCAAAAGAATTATATGCTACTATCACATGGCAAATTTTGATCACACAAAGTCAGCGCAGATAAACTTCTTAATCAAACAGTTCCTTTAGGAGAAGGAAAATACTGATTTTTTAAAATAAGGTCATATAGGACATTTTATAAACCTCACAGCTCATCTAAAAGACTAACTTTAATCACAAAAGTGACAAAGCCAATCTCACATTGTGTTTTTGACAAAGCACAAATTGGATTATAGATAATAAAGACAAGGTAATAAGACCAAATCCAAATAAATAACATATAAAAATTTAAAATACACTATTTATTTATTTGGATTTGGTATTATTACCTTGGGTTTTTTTTTTTTTGCTTTCCATTCTTGAATTTTCTAACCAATTTTCATTAGAAAAATGAAGATATATTAATCATTTCCATTCAAATATTTGTGTACACTCTGTGAATATTTTATTAATTCATTATCAACAACAAAAGTCCAAATTTATTTTACATTATAAATTTGTAATAGTTCAGTCACAATCATCAGTTAGAGTGTAGAAGAGTAAGTTGAAAATTGATATAAATTCTCAAATCCACATTTTATATAGTCTATAAGAGAAATATATTCAATCTTGCAAAGTCCAACCCCACCTGCTAGTGCAAGTAACCCAACGTGGCTCTGGCAAATTTGTAAGTGCCAAAGTCAAACTGCACATGTGTAGACATGTAAAAGCAGTCTGCTAACTACCCATCGAGATAAGAAAGAAGAAGAGAAATATATTCAAAATGATAAGCTCACAAGGTAATAAGATCAAATCCAAATAAATAAATAGTGTGTGATGTTTCGGTAACAGCTTTGTTTATGCTTTGTTACCAGTCTTGTTACTGAAACATCACACACTATTTATTTATTTGGTCTTATTACCTTGTGTTTTTATAATCTATAATCCAAATTGTGCCTTATCAAAATTCTAAGCTATTTCTATAAAGTAAAAAATATTAAAAATAAAAAAGGCATATCCTGACTGCACACATGACCATTTTAGATGGAAGAGCTCCATCTGGTGGAACAAAAATAAACTAAATATTGATTTAGATTGTTCCATGATATTTGGCCAATATATTTTCTTGATAAATCAAGCCAACCATAAATGGGTTTCAGGCTGTTGCACCTCGTCAGTGTGGTGTGGGCTAGACCTCTACGACCAAATGTTTTGTTCAAGAGAAATCAAGAAATGGATATATAAGGCCAAATTAGCATAAATATGTTGTTCATATGAAAAAAGGGCAGGTATTTATATTAAATGACCTTTATTGAAGACAAGCGAGATGACCAAGAGTGAACAAATTTGCTTCTGCCTCCAAAAAAAAAATAAAATAAATGACTGGTGACATCAGAGACTTTCCACTTCCATGAGTTTTGTCTATGTACTAAGTGTCAACCTGCAACCCCAAAACACATTATTGACTGTATTGATTCATCCATTGATGAGCTCTACTCATTCCCAGCAGACACCATCAACAAGCTCTACAAACTAGATACCCTAATATGATTGAGTGGAGATAAGAAAGAAGATGAGTTTTGTTCATGAGTGTTAGAATTTTTTTTTATTTTTCATTATTGTAGAAAATTAGGGACTAAATAAGTCTTTGTTTGGATGTGGTTAGTCATGTCTTAGTTGTAATACTATGCTCTCTAGCAGAGAATGCATAAATGGCACCATTGATACATTCATTGTTACTAAGGTCCAAACCTTCCTCCTTCTTTATTTTTTCAACCACATAAAAACCTTTTTTTAAGACATTAGAGTCTTATTAGATGGATTTGCCACAGAATGTGTGTGTGTCTGCAAAGGAAAAGAATTTATAAAAAGTAAATGTTATTTACATTCAATGATAATAATGCAGAAAATATATACAGAAAAACTTAATTAATACAGTGTTTCATACACAAAATTGCATGATCAAGCCCAAGGAAAATAAAAAGAGAGATAAAAGAAAAAAAAAACATATTTACATATGATACATGCATAAATAAGCTTTTATTAAGAACTTTAATTTTATACAAAAATTCCTCAACTGAAGACTTGTAAACAGTATATTCATTCACAGAGAAGATGAGTCCTTTTTCCTCCTTTTAATGATGATCTTTTAAATAAATAAAAAGTGATACAGTGGTTGATTATAGTGGTACATAAATATAGGACATTTTGTACATGTGAATATGATGAACACAATTTGGATTATAGATTAAAGCTACAAGGTAATAAGACTTAATCCAAATAAATTGATAATGTGTGATGTTTTGGTAATAATGCTGTTACAGAAACGTCACACACTATTAATTTATTTGGATTTGGTCTTATTACCTTGTAGTACATGTGAATAGTTTGTCCCAGAATGGGGTAGTTTCCCCAAAATAAGTTTAACATAAGAACAATGAAGGCTTCATGTTTGAATTATCATAACAATGTATCATAACTAAGACTTTCACCAAGGTGGATGTTGTGAAGCTGCATGTTAGATGGTAAGTGGTAGATGGTAATTTGAGCTTCCTCAAAACAGGTCATTTTGGAAATGTTGAAGGTTAAAAACATTTCACAAGCTAACAAAATATGACTCTAAAAGACATCAACTCGCCAAGCAAAATAATAATCTACTCCGACTCAAGAGCAGCCATTTATACCCTTCAAAGCTTCTTCTCCAGTCAAGAACCTCTCCTCAAGAGCATTGCTAAGTCTGTAAACCGACTCCCAGCCAACAGCTCAGTCACAGTGCAATGGCTTCCAGCTCACGTTGGAATTCCTGGTAATGAGCTGACAGACTCTCTGGCAAAGACTGGAGCTCTTGGCCTACCTGAAGTTAAGGAATCTACCATCCAACTAGATGAAAGAGACCTCCTCCGTACCATCAAAACCCAATTCCTGCAGGAATGGAAATCTAATGCTGCACATGACTGGTACAGAGCAGGAGGGACAAGCACTGGTTCTGTCCTCCCAAGGGAACAACAGTCTTTGATTTCCAGACTTGAGTCTGGTTATCTATGGACAATGCCTTTCAGAATGGTCTCAAGGTTTTCCCACTATGCACCAAGTGTAATTCTCAACCTGCAACCCCAAAACACATTATTGACTGTATTGACTCATCCATTGATGAACTCTACTTATCCCCAGCAGACACCATCAACAAGCTTTACAAGCTTTATACCTTAATACGATTGAGTGGAGATAAGAAAGAAGAAGAAGAGGTCATTTTGGTAGAGATAAGTTGATGCTCTCTTCACACAATAACTTTTAATTTAAGTTTTTAAAATAAAAACATATTAAATAATTGAACAGAAATCAGGATGCTAAATGAAATGGCAGCATCAATATATATTTATTGAAACTATATTACTATCTATATATTTAATTTCTTGATAGAATCGGTGATATAATTGAAATCAATATCATGATAAGGTACAATTTGGATACGGAGCATTGGCATATTTGTAAGTGAAAAGTTGAACTGCTTTTCACATGTGTACACTTGTGGTGCACTTACAGTAAAAGCAGTCACTAATTACCCACCGTGATTATCATGGCCTGTACCACGTATACTAGGGATAAACAAAAATAATAATAATTTGGATTATAGATTATAAACACAAGGGGTAATAAGACCAAATCCAAATAAATAAATAGTGTGTGATGTTTCAGTAACAGTGTTGTTACCATCATTAGACAAAAGTAATGAATAATATCAAATCCAAATAATTGTGTGTAATGTTTCAGTAACAGCAATGACCATTTAGTCTTTTGTCTGAGTATGGTAACAATGCTGTTACTGAAACATCAAACACTATTTATTTATTATAATTTGGACTTATTACCTTATAGCTCTAATCTATAACCCAAATTTTGCCATATTATGAATAGTATATATCATATTTATGTTATGGTATATATTATAAAGCATGTAAAAAATAATCTAATCTCTTTGTTTCTTTTAGATTGAAATTATTATGCTTTGTGATTTTTCAATGTTCTACAAGTGCAGAATTCTCAATTTTATCCCATTTTAGAAGCATATTCATGGTTTTTCATTCTTTCTTTTAAAGTTCTGGATGTTTGTCCTATATAGTATTGGTCACACATTTCACTTCATAAATTAAACTAGTTCTTTTTGGTATTTGGTTGTTCTTATGGTTGTTTCATTCAGTAGGCTTTATCAAACTTCTTTGTTATTCCATCTGTCCATTTGATCATGAGAATTCTTCTTGTACCCAAAAGAGATTTAGTTCTTTGATGATTGTCCAAGCTGTATAGGAAAATGTGTCCAGCCATGATAAAGCACAATTTGGATTATAGATTATAAACACAAGGTAATAAGACCAAATCCAAATAAATAAATAAATAGTGTGTGATGTTTCGGTAACAGCCGTTGTGTACTTTTGTCTGAAGATGGTAACAACGCTGTTACCGAAACGTCACACACTATATATTTATTTGTATTTGGTCTTATTACCTTGTGTCCAGCCATATTTACAATTGGCAGGATAAAGCCAAGTTAAACGGCCCATCTATTCCCTTGCTGTTACATCGTATCCACACCAGATAAACACATCCACTTTCCAAACCTTCAAACACATGGAAAACTTTGTTATGTAATTTAATTGATATTACCTCCTTTGATAAGGTAGATTGAAGTAATATTTCATAAGTTACATTCTGTGGTGAAAGGAATTCAAGATTCCACGGTGGTTTCCACCATACTTTTAATGTTATTTCATCAATACCATGGCATTTTATAGATTCAACAGGTCCTGGAGGTAAGATTTTCTTATTTAACACATATTGATGTCTTTTCATTGATTTTAATAATGGTTTTAACGATGCTATATCAATATAGGTATCTTGATATATTCGATATAGCCAATAAGGATTGTAGCAACATAGATGCTGAGGGATTTCTTTATTCTTTTTGATAACTGATTGTTCTGTTAAAGGTAAGTGGATAATTCCACCTTCATTTGGTGTATTGTATGGATGTGGTATTGTCAAAAAAGGATTAATATTCCGCCAAGAATAATAATAAATCTTTCTATCTGGTAATTTGGATAGTGTTTTATATGGAGTATAATGCTCCGGTAGAATTCCATAGGGAAATAGTTCAATTAAAGTACTTCCTGCTGGTAGAAACATTGATAAAATCAAAATTGAACCATGCATTCCAATCAGTAACTTTGTACCCATTATCATTGTTATTATATCATATAAATTGTTATCTTCAAGACTTAAACAATAAGTAAAATATCCTGTGATGTTTTCTATTGCTGAAATTAATTCTTTTGTATTCATTATTTTACGATTTTCTTTTCTTATTACTAAAACTGCATAATTTTGAACAATCTTATTTGTAATATTAAATATTTTCTTTATATATTTGTTGAAATCTTTTATACAATTGGTTTGAATTTCTTTATTTTTTGCTATAATTGGTCCTTGAGGTATTTTAAAACCATATTGATACCATGTACATTCTTTTGAAAGTCCAATATAGGCTTTTTCAAAACATACCATTTCATTAGATGTATAGCTTTTTAAAAATGTTAAATTTGTTTTCAAAATATCATTATAAATATAATTATAGGTATTATATTCATGAAAATCTGCTGAAATAATCTTTATCTTGCTTATACAGTCATCAAAAGATATAATATTAATTTGATTATAACATATTTTTAAAAGTGTATTGAAAATTGGTAAAATATCATCGTGAAAAACGTGCATCAAATTATTAGGGTTGAATCTGTTAAAAATCAGAATGGGATCGTGTAATGTAATTATATTAAATTTTGATTTGTATATTGATGGTACATCAATATAGTTAAAATATTGAGTGTTATGATCTTCAACTGATGATAAATCTAGTAGAGATGGTGAGAATCTATTGGATGGTATTCCAGATATAGTCGAATTTATACTATTGAAGAATACAAAATTATTTTTAGAAGGCATATAACAAAGATTTTTAAAGACGCATTGTCTTGATTTTTGAGACGATCCAGAGCACCAAACCGAACTGAAATCATCACTATATATTTGATATGGAAGTAAAAATAACGTTATTATAAAGTAAATTAAGGGTAATTTTTTAGTCATTGCCTTTATTCGTTATAGAAAAAAAAAGTTGGCATGTTTAAAGCGTTTGTTTGTAAACACAGTGATGCGAAATTCATTTTATGAAATGTTATAAATATTGCTATCGTTGATAAAACGAAAATGTATAATTTCAATTTTAATCGCAATCATTTAAACATTGTTAATTACAGCTTTTGTAATTCAACTGCATTTAAAAAAAATTAAATAAAACTTTTTCGATATTAAATGAAATCTCAAATGAAAGTTTTTGTAGTTTTGATCTCCTTTTTATAGTTTAATGCACTTTATTGCACACATCAATAATTAAAATTCCTTTATAAGACGTTCCATTTATTTTTTGCTCTAGAAGATTTACAATTTAATATATAGGTTTTGCTTTATAGTAAGACAGCATTTAAAATTTTGAAAACAAAGCTTTCAGAAATATATACTTTAACGATTAAAAAAATATAATATCATTCAAATTTAAGAAAGCGTCTATAGTTCATATCCATAGTTTTAAAAGGGTATTCCTATGAAAATTTATTTATTGTCTAGGGCAGATAAATCTGATATCTCTATACACGCCCATAAGCAGTTTGAGACTTCTTTCATTATGCAATTTATCACCATGACTTTGTATTCTAATGTCTGTTTACAAAGTTTTTTTTTTTTTTTGGTGGCGTCCACCTCCGGAAGGACTCCACTACACACAAACTGATGGGCCGCGAGAATTCTGTCAGACAATATGGGTAGGTCAATGATGTGACTGGCATCCCCAATTCAATGTAGCTTTCGACAAATGTGACATGATGGGATGGGATAGGGTTTGGAGGGCCTACCATAGAGCGACATCTGCATCTGCCCGAGAAGCAATTGCTATGCAGATCAGCCTAGGAAATGGAACAGGTACGTTCACAATGTAACCCTGCGCGCCACCAACTCTCCAACAAGGTGCGACTACAGTCATGCCGAGTCCAGTGTTCGGCGCGAGCTATGGCTGGTGAGGTGGGTAAGTTGAGCCCCGCAGGACAGGTGGTCTCCGCCTCGTACTCAGCATAATAGCTGGAGCTGGCGTTTTCCTGCAGTAATCGCTGGCAGAAGGCCTCCAGATGACACGCATCCAGGAATGCAGCCCGCGTTGTGCGCTCTAGGAAGCCAGTAGGCATGATGGGCACAGGAACATGTTGTCGACTTGAAGATTCAAGGACCTCCGGCTGACGGGATGCAAAACCCGGTGGTCCAGCCCAAGGACGCTAGAGTTGACCTCCTAGAGGCTCAAAAGTCTCCTTCTCGGTGATAGTCAAACGTCAGAAACCGGCATGTTAGCTACGCCCTACTGC
This sequence comes from Cordylochernes scorpioides, assembly GCA_030710605.1. NCBI lineage: Eukaryota > Metazoa > Arthropoda > Arachnida > Pseudoscorpiones > Chernetidae > Cordylochernes > Cordylochernes scorpioides. The sequence goes on from CP092867.1 coordinate 23,450,315, forward strand.
GAACCATCCAAAGGTAGCCGCGCAATGAGTCCTGGATTCAGGCAGGCGAGCCAAAAGCCAAAGCTAGCCCGCGATGTCAAGCAGTCAACGCTACTCTCAGAGACTAGGCGGGACAGAATGCCCCTGGAAAGCCACGAGATCGGCTCGATTTCTACATGATGCGCGCCAGAAGCCGACCAGAGGTGGTGCAGGATGGAATCCTGCACCTGGATGTTAGCCATGCGGACCCGACCCAGCAATGAGAGGAGGCGGGTGAAGTGAGACCACCTCGGGATGGCTAACTTCAGCAGCTCTATCAGGTGGGAGGCTTGGAAGGCGATAGCATTCCTGGAAGTGATCGCGCAGTCCAGGATAGTCAGCGACTCTGACGTTCATGGAGATCCCCAGAGGAGAATCCTTTCAGTGCTTCCAGGAACCACACCAGAGCCCACAGCTCTTGCTGAAGTCAACAACAAAGACCATGCATAACTCTTTGAAGATCATAGGCGACCACACAACCGCAACCCAAGTTCCTCTCAAGCACTCCAGAAAGAAACGCCTAAGCTGGCATCGGAGTTAGCCCAGCCACCTTGCCATCTGGACACCTCTTTGGAAGATTGTGAAGATTCCATTAGATCTCGTGTGGATCTCATGGAATAAAGCCCACCCTAGGCTGACAAGGGCCTTTAGTCCAAAAACCATGGTCTCTAGGCGGAGGCTTCTCAAAGCTGGTGCTGTGGCTTTGTACCGACCCGAGGCCACTAGTTTGCTAGTTTGCGATGGCGACGTCAATAGATGTAGAAGGCGTCTAGTGAGTTACAAGATCAATCATTGGAATTGATTTATTCATTTTATATATTGGTGTAAGTCTTATACTTTAGCCTAGATTTTTGTACATTTCTTATTCTTCTAATTATGATAAAATTTATTATAAACTAGCGGACGTACCCGGCTTCGCCCGGCCGAGTAAAGGTTTATCTAACGAATCTCTCGATAAAGTGAACATTTTTTCCCGGTCCCTTGAAAAATACTCGATAAGTTGAATAAAATCAATATTAATTGGTTCCCTCGGTAATTGGAAGTTAAAGGAATAGTATCTTGCCTTGGAATTGTATCATTATTCTTGTCTCAAATAAATTGCCGTGTCATCCTGAATTTTGTCTTTCCTAATTTTCTACATTACAAAATCATCGTATCATCATGATAATATTTAGAGCAGATTGTTGAATTATAACAGATAAATTAGAATATTTATCTTGATTATTTTAAAGCGAAAGGTTATTTCAAAAATTTTATTTGCTAGAAACCTTCCCAGTACTATACTAAATAACTTCCCAAAGTTTCATGGCGTTCCAATGAGTGGTTTGGTCAGGCATAAAGGACAAACAGACACACACACACATACATTCATTTATATATATATATAGATTATTCAGAATTTGATTTAGAAAAAAAATATATTGACAATATTTGAGTTTTTTTTTTTTTTTTTTAATTTAACATTTTATTTAGTAAGAGAAAGGCATCTCCTGATCCAGAATTTTCCAAATACTGGAATAATTAAAAATCATCGATTAGTTGATATTATTCAGACAGATAGTGCGCAAGCCATTAGAAACTTTTAGTTGCACAATCAGGAGATGCCTTTCTTAAAATTTATCAACCTGATCCCAATACAGTTTTACTTTTATACAATTTTTTCATCTTATTTTAGTGTTATGGTGTATATTTTCTTAAAGTAAGACATTTAATCCTTTATATACTAATTTATTATTATATATTTAGTTTGTGTTATTTGCGGACCAATATATATATAATAAAATAGAAACCATACAATAGTAAAAAAAGAACACATAGGTTCCAGAACATTCATATACTGTATAAGGGAAACAAATTCATAACATTTGTTTATTGAGTCAATTTTTGAGAGTTTTGTTATCACTTTATAGTTACAAATTTTTAATGGTTGTCCATATAGATTTGCTATAAAAGTGTATATTTTTGTTGGTATAAGTATTTCCATACCTTTTAATTCACCATTAGTTCACAGCTCTATAAGGTCTGGTAAGTAGAAGAGTAGAGGAAAAAATTGGGTATAAAATAACATCTTTATATGATAAGGTACAATTTGGATTATAGGTTAGAAACACAAGGTAACGAGACCAAATCCAAATAAATGGTAATGACGCTGTTAAAGAAACGTCATTCACTATTTATTTATTTGGTCTTATTAAACATCATTATATATATAGAGAATTATGAAAAATAGAAACTTTTTGTAAATGACAACATCTAGTTGCTGAGCCAAAGTGTCCATTAGAGAAAAGTGTCTTCTTACCTAGAGCAGCTAATCATTAAAAAAAAAAGTAAATTTTTTCAAATGAATATCATTTTTTATATAGAGGTGTCATCTTTAGTAGGAGTGTCCTCTCACAGAGATTTTTTACTCTAATATGAAAATAAATTTATCAAAATGCTGTGAAACTTTTAAAATTTTTTAAAGAAAATCTATCTTATTATCTTTATTTGAACCTTGCTATAACAAGATCACTTGAAATAATCATTTTTGGTTGCTATAACCATAATGTTGTGTTATAACCACAGTTAAAATAATTGGGATTTGATAATTATGTTAAAAAACCATATTTTGTTGTTATAACATATCTGGGACTTGAGAATTATAATGTTAAAACACCATATATGTTGTTGTTACAACCATAGAGACCATAGTTTCAGGCTAATGGCCCTTGTCAGCCTAGTTTGCCAAAGCTGGTGTTGTGGCTTTGTTACAGACTCGAGGCCGCTAGTTTGTGGCGACGGTCAATAGATGGTGTCAATTTTTGATGTTTATTTTAACGGGAGAGGCGCCCTATGCTTTAATGGATAAATATAAATGTTGGACAATTAATCTATTAAAAAAGGTTAAAAAAAACATAAAAAAAATAGTTATATGTTGAAAATTACTTTTAATACTAGAAGTTAAGTTTAGGCAGGTCTGATTAAATATATAGAATATGGATTTCTTTTTTGGGAAGCCAAATATCCTTAATCTAAAATTAAAACCATGGAACCAATTTGGTAAAGTAAAAATACACTCATGGACAAATTTCATATTATGATCTTGTCGGTCGTCTATATTTTTGAAGGAGACAGAAGCAATTTTGTTCACACTTGGTTATCTCGTTTCTTCAATAAAGATCACTGTAATATCTTTCAGAGTTATTGTCTGAATCCCGATATACATGCTAAAAGGTACAACTTCCTTAAGTTTGTTGTTGTTGTTGTTTCTTATCCCCTTGTGTAAAGATTACACGAATTCCATGAGTTCATGCTCCTCGAGCTGTTTTATGATGAGCAGCGGCCTCTCTCAAAGGTCCTGTTTAGTGCATCTAATGCAAGCCAAAATGTGTTCTGGTGTTGCAGGTGCCAAGCTACATTTTGGGCAAGTGGGGTAGATTTTGTTATTATTTTCTATCTTCAATGGCTTGAGATGGCCTGTTCTAAATCTTGTTAGTGTTGTTTGATGCTGTCTATTTCTGATGTTCAGAGCTCCTCCTGGGTTCACTCCACTGTACCAACTGTGCTTAGGTGGGATTTTCCAGTTCTTGTTTATTTTTGTTTTGGCTACTGTTTCTATTTCTTTAAAAGTAAGTTTATTTTTCTGTGGCAAGGGTTCTTTTGTGCCTTTTTTTGCTAGCACATCTTCCTTAAGTTTTGTCCATGAATGTAAGTCCCAATTACAGTAAAATCTCACTAAATCAAGCCAGTAAGTAGTGAACCTTTTATATAACAAACCCACCCAATTCTATTCTATTGAAAAGTACTAGGATTATAACAAACTTTAAATAACATAAGAAACAACATAAAACATTGGTAAACCAGGTGTTTCCTGGAGGTTATCTCTCATCAGAGACTCTGCTAAATACCTCTCATGACTTGGTTTAAGATGAAAAGTGTTTATGATAAAATCCCACTTTATTGGGTTTAAACATGTTTTTAGGTGTCCTCTAATGAAAGACTACTCATCCTCTAGAGTATGAACTTAAGTCCCAAATATCTACACTCATGAATAAAACTTAAGGAAGTGGAAAGTCTTTGATATCACCGGTTGTCTTTTTTTAAAAAGGAAACAGCAGTAAATTTGTTCACACTTGGTTATCTCGCATCTTCAATAAAGGTCACTGTAATATCTTTCAGAGTTATTGTCTGAATCTCAATATACATGCTGAAAGGTACAACTTCATCAAGTTTTGTCCATGAGTGTATACACACTTGGTTATCTGGTGTGTCTTCAATAAAGGTCACTGTAATATCTTTCAGAGTTATTGTCTGAATCTCAATATACATGCTAAAAGGTACAACTTCATCAAGTTTTGTCCATGAGTGTATACACACTTGGTTATCACATGTGTCTTCAATAAAGGTCACTGTAATATCTTTCAGAGTTATTGTCTCAATCTCAATATGCATGCTAAAAGGTACAACTTCCTCAAGTTTTGTCCATGAGTGTATACCCCTTGGCAGAGCTGACTGCTATAGGGCGCGTCCCCAGGTGGCGGATAGGGGAACGACCTTCAGATATGAAGGCCAGCTGCGAAACAAGCAGAATAACTCTGACAAATAAGCAGTCGCGGACCAACAGCAGCATTGTTAGAAGAGGAGTAGACCTCTTTAAAAATCCTGACTTCAACTGACCCGGTTGATGGACCTCAGCAAGGGTCCCACTCCAGGGATACGGAGGAGCTGTGTCTGTACTCATGTTAGAGTCGGCAGCAAAGGCGTCTGCTTCCATGTTAGGAACGGCCTCAAACTACAGGCAAAGTCAGACTTTCACCAAAGTGTGCCTGGATCATGGTGACATGATCAACGAAAGCTGCACCCCTATACCCCATTCCATGAGAACATGAGTGTATACACACTTGGTTATCACATGTGTCTTCAATAAATGTCACTGTAATATCTTTCAGAGTTATTGTCTCAATCCCAATATACATGCTAAAAGGTACAACTTCCTCAAGTTTTGTCCATGAGTGTATACACACTTCCTCAAGTTTTCTCCATGAGTGTATACACACTTGGTTATCACATGTGTCTTCAATAAAGGTCACTGTAATATCTTTCAGAGTTATTGTCTCAATCCCAATATACATGCTAAAAGGTACAACTTCATCTTGGTGAGAATGAAACAAAAGTTCAGTCCCATTGGGTTTGCAATAGCAAGATTTTACAATATAAATATGTGGTTCCAATTATTAGTAATTCTAAATAGTTAATATGTATTTAAAATACCCTCACAAATTTGCATGACGAAAAAAAAAAAATTATTAATTGTGTTAATTCCGAAAAAATCAGAGTTCTAATTCTATTTTTTTCCTAGCTAATCTTACTTAAGAAAAATTTTCTGTAATTGGAATGCATATTTAAAAAAGCCAAAACAAAAAATTAAAAAGTTTATTAAATTTAAGCAGAATATATGTAAATAAGTATAATTTTGAAAAAAAAAAAATTGATCCCTTAATGTGCAATGGAAAGCAAAAAAGATTCATGATTTTAAAGGCTAGCAAAATCAGGTTTAGATGCCAATTAATAGAAGTGAGAAAAATAGATTTTAACAAAAAAAAAATAATAATAATAATTAGAGAAATAATAAAAAAAAGAACAAAAGATTAAGTCTTTATTAACAGGCAAAAAAAAAAGAGACCACCAAATTTATACATAAATATATTGATAGAAATAACCCTTTTTATACAATAATATACCAATATATATATACATATTAGTTATTGAATGTATTTTAGTTAAATATATATATAACACACCTCAAAGCGTATGTAAATATATAAATATATATATATATATAAAAATATAACATTTGAGAAATTCTATTATTTAAGGCATTATTAATATATCAGATGATATTTTTGAAATCATTGAAAAAAAAAATTCATTTTTCAGTATATTTATTTTGTAAATATATATTTTAGAAATTCAAAACATTTCATTTAATGCCACCAATAATATAATAATAATATTTTATATAAAAAAATATAAATTTTATTATATATAAATACATATTTCATTTTTGAAAAAATAAACTAAGAAATTATTATTTTTTTTAATTAGCTCATAATTAGTGAGAAAAAAAAGGATAGAGAATTCTATATATATATATATATATATGTCACAAGTCCTAAATAATGATTTAAAAAATATATGTAATCTTTATTTAACACTGATGGAGGGAAAAAAAATAGTCTAAAAAAATATTAATATAGAATTACATAATTACTTGTGCATTATTATTATTTTTTTGCCAAAATGGCACAGGTACCTAGATATAGGAAGTATATAAGTAACTGTAATATTAATAATAATAAAAATAATTCATAGAGTAGAGAATAAATAATAATTTTTGACAATTGACTAGATCTCAGAGCAGAGAGTTTTTATCAGTGTTTTTTTTCTACTAATCTAGGAGTTGTGCCGATGTCAGATGAAAGGAAGGTGGAGGGTGAACTAAGACTGGTTGTCCAATTGGAGAAGAATATCTTCTGACTTTTGAGCAAGCTGTAAACAAAACAAAATGGCTGCTGTTAGATGTTACTATTACCAATTGAGACTAATGACAATATAAGGAAGATAAAGTAAAAGTTTCATTATGTTATGAAAAAAAAAAAAAAACCTTGTGCCCCAGGATCAGGTGCCTTCACAAGGTACTTTCAACTGGGCCAGGTGAAGATAGTTTTTTTATAAGTGTGCTTACAAGAAAATAAGACCTAATCCAAATAATTTATTAGTGTGTGACGCTTCGACAAAAGCTTTGTCCTATCATCAGACAAAAGAATAAAGATCATAATTATTTTTTAAATCATTTATTCTTTTGTCTGATAATGGTGACAATGCTGTTGCCGAAACGTCACACACTATTAAATTATTTGGATTAGGTCTTATTTTCTTGTATTATCTATATATATAAAAATGAATATTTGTATGTTTGTTTGTTTGTATGTTCGGTATACAAATTCGCAGTAGTTCACTAATTCAAACCAAAATTTCCATACATAGGTAAAAAAAATACGGGGAAGACGATAGGCTATTTTAAAAAATATATAAATCAATTATTAAAACTATATATTCAAATTATTCTACTTAGCTCACGAACAGCGCCATCTATCAAAGATTAGATTAAATTATGCTGATGCAAACAAATAGATAATGCTAATAACAAACAATTATAAAAAAAATCTTATCTAAATATATATCACTCGGGTGGATATGCACAAGGGTCAATCCCGGGGCGAAGCCTGGGTCACCTGTCTAGTAATCTATAATCCAAATTGTGCTTTATTTATTTTTAATATAAAATAAAGCTTTTTGTCGAAACATCGAGGTAATAAAAAGATTTATACTGGCCGAAGTATCTTTTTTCAAGAAATAATATTAGTAAATTTTTTTTAAGTCAAAATATGTATATACAGTAGAACCTCTCAGTAAAGGACACCTAATTGCAGAGCCAAAGTGTCCTTTAGGGAGAGGTTTCCTTTTAACGGAGAGTTACTAAATTGTAAAAATGGTAATTTTGCAAATGAAAACTGTACTTTGTGAAGAGGTGTCCTCTAGTGCAAGTGTCCTCTCATGGAGGTTCTACTGTAGATATAAAATAACTATCTTCTCATACTTTTTTTAATTATGTAAGTATTTGGTTTAATTTTTTGTATGTTGAATCATTACAAGGTGAAATGACTTAATAAAGCTTTTGTTGTTTCTTATCCCCTTGTGTAAAGATTACACGAATTCCAAAGCTTTTGTTGATGTTATAAGAGATCCAACAAGCACTCACCTCCAGGTACATGTCTCGCTGGGCTGTCACCATAGCTCGGAACATTTCCTTGAAGTCTGTGACAGCCTCGGCTGTGAAGTGGTTCTTCTCCGCCAGCACTGAGGAGGAGATGGTGTCCACGCGGTTACAGATGCCCTGGAGGTCATCATGATCAATCTTGGATTCCTTCTGGTACTCCTTCTTCTTGCTCATGGCATTCTGGACACCACATACAATCTAACATTGCTATACATACAGTAGATCCTCCTTGTAAAGGAAACCTAATTACAGAGCTAAAGTTTCCTTTAGGGAAAGTTGTCTTTTAACGGAGAGTTGCTGAGTAGTAAAAATGATAATTTAACAAATGAAAACTGTCCTTTATGGAGAGATGTCCTCTTACCAAGGAGTTGCTGAGTAGTAAAAATGGTAATTTTACAAATGAAAACTGTCCTTTATGGAGAGGTGTCCTCTTACCAAGAAGTTGCTGAATAGTAAAAATGGTAATTTTACAAATGAAAACTGTCCTCTGTAGAGAGGTGTCCTCTAGCATGAGTGTCCTCTCATGGAGGTTGTTCTACTCTATATGTTACATGTATATTGTCACGGTAATGAGGACATGGGGGGTCATTAAAATTTGATAAAAATATTTAAAATTTTATTAAGGAAATAATTAACAAGCAAGGTGATTCACATTCGGTATTAAGATTTAAATAAATGACAAATCTGTTTCTAGCTTATACTATTTGATTATAATTATATTCTCTATAACAATATATATAAGCAAGGTAAAATATTGTAACATAGTATTTCTTAATTTTATTTATGTAACATAGTATTTCTTAATTTTATTTATGTAACATAGTATTTCTTAATTTTATTATTTTTTATTTAACAGAGTGGTCATTTTTATGTTTTATATCTTGCGACTCTCTAAATTTCCCTCGTGGCTTATCTTTTGTTTACCTTTGATAGTTTGTCCTTGCCTGAAATAAATTTTGTTTCCTCCTGAAGTTTTTGTCTTCCCTAATTTTCCACGTGGCAATATAATCACAAATAAAATGTATTGTAAATAAAGGCTACTATAACCTATGACTTTAAATTTCTTAAAGTCAACGATTGACTTACAAAACATATCAGTATTGTTGTTTCTTATCCCCTTGTGTAAAGATAACACGAATTCCATGAGTTCATGATCTCATGGAATGGGGTATAGGGGTACAGCTTTCATTGATCATAGCACCATGAACCAGGCACACTTTGGTGAAAGTCTGACTTTGCCTGTAATTTGAGGCCGTTCCTAACATGAAGCCTTTGCTGCTGACTCTAACATGAGCACAGCTCCTCCGTATCCCTGGAGTAGGACTGAGGTCCATCAACTGGGTCAGTTGAACTCAGGATTTTTAAAGACATATCAATATTGATATTAGCGAATGTTTCTTTTTTTTTTCTATCCCCTTGTGTAAAGATTACACAAATTCCATGCGTTCATACTCCTTAAGCTGTTTTATGATAAGCAGCGGCCTCTCCCAAAGGTCCTGTTTTAGTACATCTAATGCAAGCCAAAATGTGTTCTGGAGCTGCAGGTGACAAGCTACATTTTGGGCAAGTTGGGGTAGATTTTATCTTCTATCTTCAATGGCTTGAGAAGGCCATGAGAATGCTTCTTTCTCAACATGGACCCTCTCAATAAAAAAAACCAATATCCTCCACCATCAGTGGTGAAAGGACGACGACGTACCTTCTGGATCTGTAGAATCTCCGGCCAGATGGCTAACATGCCCTTGTACTCCCGCATGACATTGGCTGCAGGCTCCGACTCTACCTTGATCTGTACAACAGCGGTGGAAGGTTAAAAACATTTCACAAGATAACAAAATATGAGATGTGAAAAATTAGTCTCTTCTTCTTTCTTATCTCCACTCAATCACACTAAGGTATCAAGCTTGTAAAGCTTGTTGATGGTGTCTGCCGGGGAAGAGTAGAGCTCATCAATGGATGAGTCAATACAGTCAACTGGCGAATCCTGTATAGGGCGAGAGGCCCTAAATAAAGGCTTTTGTTGTTGTTGTTGTTGTTGAGTCAATACAGTCAATAATATGTCTTGGGGTTGCAGGCTGAGAATTGCACTTAGTACATAGTGGGAAAACCTTGCAACCATTCTGGAAAGTCATTGTCCGTAAATGACCAGACTTAAGTCTGGAAATCAAAGACTGTTGTTCTCTTGGGAGGACAGAACCGGTGCTTGTCCCTCCTGCTCTGTACCAGTCATGTGCAGCATCCAACAAAAATTAGTACAAATGTGACATTGTACTGGGATAAGGTGCGTAAATTATGAAAAAAAAAAAGACATCTCCTTATCGTGCAACTAAAAGTTGCTGATGGCTTGCGCCAACTATCAGAATAAATATCAACTATTCTCATTGATTTTTAATTATTCCAGAATTGGCCAAATACCCATTCTTGATTAATCAAGAATTAATGATGAGGGCCAATAGCCTGAAACGTGTCCGTGGTTAGCTTTTCTTGATTAATCAAGAATGGGTATTTGGCCAATTCTGGAATAATTAAAACTCAACGAGAATAATTGATATTTATACTGTTAGATGGTGCAAGCCATCAGCAACTTTTAGTTGCACGATAAGGAGATGCCTTTTTTCATAAAATATGAGATATCCACAATGACACCTTTTTATATCTTGTGAATAATAATGCAGTCATTAAACTCAAATCAGAACTTATACAGTAGAACCTTCCTGTAAAAGACACCTAATTGCAAAGCCAAAGTGTCCTTTAGGGAGAGGTATCCTCTTACCAGAGAGTTGCTAAATAGTAAAAATGGTATTTTTGCAAATGAAAACTGTCCTTTATAGAGAGGTGTTCTCTAGTGCAAGTGTCCTCTCATGGAGGTTCTATTGTACTAAGAAACTGCTGTAAGAACAAGTAAAAAGCTACTAGGCTTATGTACACTCATGGACAAAAAAACTTAAGGAAGTTGTACCTTGTATATCAGGATTCAGCCAATAACTCTTAAAGATATTTGATACACAGTAACCTTTATTGAAGACACAAGATAACCAAATGTGAACAAAATTGCCTCTGTCTCCTTAAAAAAAATAGACTACTGGTGATATCAAAGACTTTACACTTCCTTAAGTTTTGTCTATGAATATATAGTCATTTAATTCAATTGGGGATCTTGTTGGGAATTAGTTCCAGTTGTCAATAGATCCAATTAAATGCATATGTATTTTTAAAAAATTATCTAAAAATTATAAAAATAGCTAATTTAGTTCATCAGGACTACTGGTAATTACAACTAGTGATAATTGGAACTAGTGATAATTGATACTATCTCTTTTTTTTGCTCTTTCCAAACAGGTTTCCCTAATTAATGGGAGGTCTATCAAATTTAGTAAATTTGTGGAAGAGGCTCTTTGCACTTATAATTTTACTCTTTTAAGCCATGGATAACATGTTGAAATAAAAATCAGATGTGTTTAATTCATCGGCAACGTGAACATATATTCTTCTCTGGGTTGGAAATTTTTTCTTGCCTATTCCCTAATGGGGCTGTAATAGGTGACATAGGTGCTCCATCTACGTGTTTATGCATTTAATGAGTGAGTGTATACCATGGATAAATCTTTCCTGCAGAAACTTACCTGATCTTCCTGTATCTTCCCCATGATCTCGTACGTCTCACCAGCATGCTTCAAAGCTTTGGCCAGGCCAGAAGATCCTGGAACAACCAAATGGTCTAGTTTAGTGCAGATACAAAAAAAAAAAAATTGTGAAATTAAACACAAGCTTAAATTTTAACATATATTTTATATACTTGGAATTACAAGTAATTACTATCATATATATATATATATATACAGTAAAACCCCGCTAATACGAACCCTGGATATAACGAACCTTCCCTTATAACGAACCCACCCCGATTCCCAATTCCATTCCATTGAAAATACCATCGTTATAACGAACTTTGCTATTTTTAGAATAACGAACTACCCCTATAACGAACCTATTTTCGGTCCCAAAATAATAAAATCTATTTAAAATACTATGCTTATAACGAACTTAGAATTGTAATTTAAAAAAAAAAAAAATTAAAACAACCAAATTTTGAGCAAGTTTCAGCTCGCGAATCGCGATTTAAAAACAATAAATTTAGCGGCATTGTTTGTTTTAAAAATTTTGCACTTTATTTTTGCTGTATGTTGTATAAATTTTAACACATTATACTTTTTTATTAAATAGAATATATCCATTAAATTTGAAATATAAAAATACAAATGGCTTCCAAAATGAAGAAAACAAAGCATTTTAAAAACAAAAGCGTTATTTCTTTAAAAAAAAAAAAAAAGGCCATTTTCAGAACTTTTCAAAGTGAAACAAAACAGACAAAATGTTGAGAACATATTAAAATAAGAGAATATAACTTTTCTATTATAAAATATAAAGCTATTAAAAATTGTTACAAGAGGAATCAACCTCAACTTTTGCCGCGATATCGTACGTTTTAGGGCTAAAAAAAAAAAAAATCCAAATAAATGGTCCCGTGATCAAACAAAAACTATTTTTATGCCATTAACTATGGTGATTTTAAAGTCAGCAATTTTTTGTATGACAGGTTAAAAAAAAAAAAAACGAAATCTAGACCTAGAAGAATATGTGGGAAAATGAAATGGAAGTAAAACACTAACTTTATTTGAATGGTGCAATGCTTGAAGAATGCTTTGAAGCAACAAGGTGTTAGAGACATTTTTTCAAGTAAACAATATATTATATAATGTGATAATGATATTTTAAAATCATTTTATATCTTTGAATATATATTTAATAAAACTTTGCCTAGGATTTGTCTTGATTTTTAAATTAGACATAGAGGTACATGTATGTTAATGATAAGAAGAACCTATCATCTAATGATTTCTATTATTATTCAATATTAATGTAAGGAATTTGGTCAATTAAGGGAATTAAAACAAAGTGACCACTATTAAGAGGAAGCCTCTTCTTGTGTGTATGGCTGTCCTTTAATTATACGGTCTAAAAATTTTGAAAAGTAAAAAAAAAAAAGTCAAACCGTGGCTATAGTGAACCAAAAGCTCTGTCCCATTGGGGTTCACTATAGAGGGGTTTTACTGTATATATATATATTCTACCTGGAATCATCAGCATTCAACTTTTAATTCAACTATAACAACAAGGTGTGATTTAAAGAAATAAAGACAGTAGTCAAAACAAAAATAAACAAGAACTGGAGGATCCCACCTAAGCACAGCTGGTACAGTGGAATGGACCCAGGAAGAGCTCTGAACTTCAGACAGCATCAAACAACAATAACAAGATTTAGAACAGGCCATCTCAAGCCATTAAAGATAGAAAATAATAACAAAATCTACCCCAACGTGCCCAAAATGTAGCTTGGCACCTGCAGCTCTAGAACACATTTTGGCTTACAATAGATGCACTAAACAGGACTTTTGGGAGAGGCTGCTGCTTATCATAAAACAGCTCGAGGAGCATGAACTCATGGAATTAGTGTAATCTTTACACAAGGGGATAAGAAACAACAAGTGTGATGTCCCTCTAAAGACACTGGCGCTCAATGAAAAAGAAAAACAAAAAAAAGAAAAAAATCAGCATGGTCTGGAACTATGTATACCCAACCTTGGAATATAGCAGATTTATCATCATGAGAACTTGCTCTTTCCCCACAGCGAATATCCTGGCCAGATATTAGGTATGTGTAGTGTACCTTCAGAGAGAATAACAAGAAGTTGCTCTAAGTATCATGATAACAATGTGTTATTTTGCTATTTAAATACTTTTCTTGAAACTTATCTTAAACAAAAGATGTCTGCACTTATAAAAAAAAAAAGAAGTTTATTTCTCTTCCTAAAGAATATTTACATGCAAGCAAAGCAAAACTAAAATTAAAATTGAACGAACAAAATTTACATATCTCTTGACAGAATGAATTTACCTTTTCTTGGTCAAAAAACAATAGAAAAATAAATTAATTAATATTCAATTATTATTTAATATTCAATCACTAATATTTAATTATTTTTATAAGTTCATCCACATCACAATGGTGGAGTAATAGATTGGATCTTTTGGAAAAAGTACCATTTAAAAATGCAACTTGAGTTGATAAGGATATACTGAATGATCAGGTGAGTATAGGGATTGAAGTAAACATGATTCAACATTTAATATTATAATTCTTTGGTTGCCTTCAGGTCAAATAAAATCTTTGAATTCATAGGAGTTAGCAATTACATTATAATACTGGCAGATTTGATAAAGCACAATTTGGATTATAATAAAAGAAAATAAGACCTAATCCAAATAATTTATTAGTGTGTGATGTTTTGGCAACAACCTTGTCACCATCATCAGACAAAAGAATAAATATAAATGAATTCATTTTATTCTTTTGTCTGATGATGGTGACAATGTTGTTACCGAAACATCACACACTAATAAATTATTTGGATTAGGTCTTATTTTCTTTTATTACTCGTTAATTGTTGTGCTAACCATTGTGCCAAGGCATCTATAAGATAACTTTCACCAACAATGGTTGTTAACACAACAATTAACAATCGACCAGTATTCTAATGAAAATATAATGTTAACTCCTATGATAAATTTGAGGAGGATATTATTGACATGAAGCTAAATGGTAATCAAAGAATTACAGTTAAACCTGTCTATAGTGCCTCCTTTAAATAGCGACTTCCTCTCTATATCGCCCAATTTTAAACATTAAAATGTAAACATTTTACATTAAAAGTGACCTGTCTATAGCACCCCCTCTCTATAGCACCCTATTTTTGTGAGTCCCAAGAGGGGGCGCTATAGACAGGTTTAACTGTATATGATCGGGTGAAAGTCAAACTGGGGATTTCTAAGGAAAGTTTTCCACCAGTTGTAAAACCATGAAACTTGGCAAAGAAAAAAATTGCAATTAATTGAGGAAAGTGAAACAAAAACTTACCATTGGCTCTGACCATTTCAAAGCAGGTGGACAATTCCGTAGCAAGCTGACCAAACTTCTGGGTTTCTTTCCTTTGAGCTGGGCACACACAGAGCAAATATTGATACAATGTTATTTAATGTAAAGTACAGAAGGATGGTGGTTATAGGTAAAACAGGCATCTCTTACTTTGTTAAATATTTGCATTTTAATGCACTTATTGAAAGAGAGTGTGTATGTGTGTCTACTTTGTACATATTTATATTATTAAATTAAATTTAATTGCCATCTCTATCGTTAAAATTTTACACCTTGATAACCTTGAACCTTGAAATTATAAGTATGTACCGCTACAGACCTATAAGCCTATGTCCATAGTTCACTAAACACCCTTAAGCTGCCTTCCATAGAAAATACAGGGTATACTCCAAACCAATCCAATACAATAGTAGAGCGGTCTAGAGATTAATTTGGCGAAACCGCTGAGAGGGTTCACTACTGATGAGCCAAGCCCTCTCATTTAATAACTCATATCATTGCAGTTAGGTCTGTAGAGATAATATTTGATGATATTTAAAAGAAACGCATTGCCAGTAAATTTATTTGTGTAAAATTTTAACATATTTATATATACATGGACAATTTTCATGGACAAAACATAAGGAAGTGGAAAGTCTTTGTTGTTGCCAGTTGTCTATTTTTTTTTAAGGAGACAGAAGCAATTTTGTTCACACTTGGTGTGTTTTCAATAAAGGTCACTGTGTATCAAATATCTTTCAGAGTTATTGTCTGAATCCCGATATACATGCTTAAAGGTACAACTTCCTCAAGTTTTGTCCATGAGTGTATCTTTCAGAGTTATTGCCTGAATCCCAATATACATGCTTGAAGGTACAACTTCCTCAAGTTTTGTCCATGAGTGTATCTTTCAGAGTTATTGCCTGAATCCCAATATACATGCTTGAAGGTACAACTTCCTCAAGTTTTGTCTATGAGTGTATCTTTCAGAGTTATTGCCTGAATCCCAATATACATGCTTAAAGGTACAACTTTCTCAAATTTGGGCCATGAGGGTATATTTAAAAAAAAAGAAAATCTAAACCACAGACTATCACAACTAGTTATAACAAGGTTTACTATCCCAATAACATAATACCATGTTGATAGAACCTGTAGAAGAAATAGGACAGAGATCATGTACAAGCAGATGGTAAGTACCTGAAGAAAGGCTCAAAATCAGGTACTGGCATGTGATGTGACACAGAGGGATGATTCATTATCAAGTTTTTTTTTTTTATTATTATCCCTAGTACACGTGGTACAGACCATGATTATCATGTTGAGCAGAAATTGGCGACTACTTTTACTGTAAGTGCACCACATGTCTACACATGTGAAAAGCAGTTCGACTTTTGCACTTACAAATGTGCCAGAGCCCCGTTTTGGTTGCTTGCACTCGCTGGTGGGGTTCAACTTTTTCAAGAATCGGGGGGCCATTGGAGCATTCTTTTTATCAGAAAAAAAAAAAAGTTCCCAATGCGGGATTTGATCCCAGGTCATAGTGGTCGAAAATCAAAGGTTTAGACCACCCTTCCACCAACCCCCATCAATATCAAGTAACTAAGTATGATCGACAGCGAAAATGTTAAAAGAAGTTTTAAGTTGGGTCAAATCAAAAGGTAACCGGTCCATTATTATCATTTATTTAGGTAACCCAGGTTCCTGGAGCATACAGAAGTCTCCAACTACCCGGACAATCCATCTGACACCTAAGTCTTCTTTTTTTCTCTAATCCATCAGTTGATTGCTTAAACCAACAGACCTCCTAGTATATTGATGACTTGCTGTTGTAGATATCTTGTTTGTTTAGGCCACAGGACTGTAGGATGTGCTCTGGGGATGTCTCACAAGCCAGACATTTTGTGCAGTTTGGGAAGTGTTTGGTTTTGTCTTCAAAGAATATTTTCCTTGTGTGGCCTGTTTTTAGGTGGGAAATGATTGTCATGTCTATCTAGTTTAGTCATTAGTGTCTCTCCAGGAATGGAAACACAGTACCAATGATGTGAGAAATCCTAAGTCTTCTCTTCCACCAAAATAAACATTAAAACTTTGCTTTTATTGTTTAAATTTCATCCTGGCAAAACTTCAGTCTTTTCGATTTTATTTACGGGGGGTGGTACAATTCATGAGGTAGCACCATGCAAATTTATGCCATAGAACCAGTCTGCAAATTGAAAAAGTGTGTGCAAAGCAACAATACTGCTACTGTATCAACTATACTCTGGTAATAATCATATAGATTTGTAATGTTTTTTCTCTGGACTTTCTCTTAAATCTAAATTGTATATATTATTTCAATTGCACAAATTTAAAATGGGGAAATTGATTTGGCAAGAATAGGATCGAAAGAGATAAGGTATTAAGACCAAATTCAAATAAATAGTGTGTGACGTTTCGGTAACAGCGTTGTTAGCGAAATGTCACACACTATTTATTTATTTGGATTTGGTCTTATTACCTGTGTTTATAATCTATAATCCAAATTGTGCCTAATCAGGATCGAAAGAGAAAATATAAGGTTAAATTTTTGGATAAAAGATAAAAATCACAAGGTAAATAAGACCAAAGAGCAAATTTACATGTGCCATTTTGGTTACCAGCATTTTAATATTATATGCTCTATTGCTGCTGCTGCAGAAAACAGCTCGAGGAGCATGAACTCATGGAATTTGTGTAACCTTTACACAAGGGGATAAGAAACAACAACAACATATGCTCTATTATGCTGTTATAACCACAGTTAAAACAATAGAATTAGGATGTTATATGACCATGTTGCTATGGAAGGCTTTTATAACAAGGTTCCAATGTATATAAGACAAGCTATGATATTTTTGTCATTCAGTACTTCAGAGAGCAACAATACCTTTACTGGAACACTGTGTATAATTCACTTATTTAGATTGTTACTTGGCGAATCGAAATAGAAAGTATTTGAAGTTGTGAAAATGTTTTTAAAAGAGATGGTTGGAAAAAAAGTCTTAAATTTAACTATTACAGTCAAATATCACTATAAAAACCATCAATTGGGACCAAAATTTTATGTGGATATAGTAATAATGATCCTTGTGTCAATCCGATAGTCAACAAATATATAACTGGATGAATACAATGATGTTTGATCAAGGTCTTTGGTTTATATAAATTCTACAAGACCGCAGTCACCGTTCGGAGGAGATTAATAGAATCGCCGAATGCCGTGGTCCATTTGGATGAGGAAAGCTAAGACTTGTGTTAATTTGGGTTGAGTTAAAAAGATTACCTTTTTATATCATTATTTTATTTAAGATCCAATTTAAAAACAGGAAAGAACAAAAAAATAGTATAAACTTCTTGTTTACAATTTACAAGTTAGAAGCACACAAAAACACAGAGTTGTCAAATCATTTTTGGTCATTTATATATATATTTACAATTGCCCCCAGTAAATGACACAAAAATGATGATCGATTATCAAATTATATACATATTTCAAAAACAGTTTCAATAGCCACCGAAAGATGGTGGGACATGTCCAGGGAATGTTACAGCTAATTAAAACAGCAGCCATTTTATTTGTTTATAAAATTAAATATATAAGAAATATATAACATTACATATTTATATTAGTCCCTTTGAATTATAAAAACAATATGGCAATATTATCACACAAATTGTACTGTTTAAATATATATCTAGACTTTAAACATTTCTAAGCTAAAAACACATTTCAAAGTCCAGTCAAAATCCCAGACATTCTAGAGCATTAGACAACTTATTTTTAGTTAAAGCTTTAGTTAAAAAATCAGAAAGATTATTTTTAGATTGTATATATTCTAAAATGAAATTATTTAAAATAATTTGTTCATGTAAGTAAGAAATAGCTCTGATCAAATGTGTTGAATTGGCAGATATATATTAAAATTTGTACAAAGTTTTATAGCTGAAATATTGTCACAGTATATTTTAGTGGGTTGATAGCCATTTTCTAATTGAAATAGTTCCTCAATAATGTATTGTAAATGGATTGACTTCTTACAGCAACTTAACAATGCTTGTAATTCACTATCACAAGTAGAAAGTGAAGGTTGTGCTTGAAATTTAGAGTTCCAAGATATCAAATTGTCTCCAACAGTAAACAAATATCCAGTAACTGATTTCTTTTTGTACTTACCATCTCTCCAGCTTCCATCAGAAAAATCCAGTAAGTTGGGTATTACCTTTATTGTAACATAAAGCAAAGTTAATAGTTTTTTTCAAGTATCCAAAAATTCCTTTTAATGCATTAAAATGAATTTCTCTAGGATCCTGTGAATATTTTGAAAGCTGTGTCAGAGGAAAAGATAGGTCAGGTCTTGTCTTTACATTTAGAAACAGCAAATTTCCTAGGATTTCTTGGTATTTTTTGGATCACATTTCTTGGAGTTTTCATATTGTGAAAAATCAATATTTACATCTAAAGGTGTTGACTTAGTTTTGCAGTTTTCCATTTCAAATTTTATTAAGATATTTTCAATATAAGCTTTCTGGTTAATGAATATTTTGCCATTTTCTTTGTATATTTCCATTCCTAGCAAATTGGTATTTTTAGTATTTTCCTTGAGTTTGAATTTATTTTCTATTTTTGATATGGCTTGATTTAGTATATTTGAATCTGAATATATGGCTAGAATATCATCCACATATATTCCCAGAATTATCTTAGAATTGTTCTTCTCATATATGAATACACATTTATCTGAGGTTAGATTTTTAAAACCTTCATCTAAAAGATGACTTTTGAGGGTGTCATAAAATACTTTGGCTGATTGATGAAGACCATATATTGCCTTTTTGAGCTTGCAAACCATGTTTTTATCACCCATTTCAAAACCTTCAGGTTGTAACATATATTGTTTTTCTTGGAGGTCACCATACAAATATGCTGTTTCAATATCATAATTTTTAAAATCATAATTTTGCATTGCAGCATAACAAAGTAATATTCTGAGTGTATCAGAACTTATAACTGGTGAAAATGTTTGATAGTAGTCAATTCCATATTTTTGAGAATATAACCAGCTTCAACCAATCTGGCTTTGTATCTTTTTCCTATTATGGGGTCATTTTTAATGGTAAAAATCCATTTGCTTTTGATTGGTTTTGTTCCTTTAGGAAGTGGTTCAATGTCCCATACATGGTGTTCTAATAAAGAATTTATTTCTTTTTTCATGGCTTCTGTCCATTTACTTGCTTGTGGGCATTCAATTGCATCTTTATAAGTTTTTGGTATATGATTTTGATACTGAGTCATTAATAGAGTATCATTTGGGGCTTGAATAATTGAATTTTCTTCATATTCTTCTTCACTCAAACTTGGTTCATAATAGAAGCCTGGTCTATGTGTGTGTCTAAAGTTGTATCTTGTATTTGATGCTGGATTCTGAATTTCAACAGAGGATTCTTCATCTCCTGATGATGAATTTGTTTCTTCTTCTGCAGGTCCATCTATCTTGATGATTGAGTAATCTGTGCTATCTTGTTCATTAGAAGTTAATAGTTCTGCACCTTTTTGATTTTCTAAAAAGGCAACATCTCTTGTTACTGTAATTGTAAAAATTTCTGGGTTGCAAATTCTATATGCTTTTCTGCATGAAGAATATCCCACAAAAATGCCTGTTTTAGTAATTTTTTCAAATTTAGATCTTTTATGTTTAGGTGTCCAGAATTCTACTTTGCAACCAAAAACCTTTAAGTGAGAGACTGTAGGTTTTCTTCCAGTGAACATTTCTTCTGGAGTCTTGTTAGTATTATGGTAAGAAGGAGTTCTGTTTTTAAGGTATGTATAGGTATTCATAGCTTCAGCCCAAAATTTTATTGGTAATCCAGATTCTATTAATAGGGCTCTTGTTCCTTCTATTAGGCTTCTGTTAGCTCTTTCACATCTTCCATTTTGAGCAGGGGAAAAAAAAGGTAGTTCTTTGATGTTCTATTCCTTTCTTTTTCAGATAGGATTCCAATTCTTGGTTGTTGAATTCAGTACCATTATCACTCCTGAATTTTTTAATCCTTTTATTGGTGGTGTTCTCTATATATTCTATAAATTCTTTAAGTATTTCTTGAGTTTCTGATTTTGCTTTTAAGAATCGAGTGAATAATTTCCTTGAATAGTCATCTACTATAGTAAAAATAAATCTTGCTTTACCAATAGATTCTTCTTTTATGGGCCCAATTAAATTAACTTTATTCAACTATAAATACAAAGCGCGATGTCCCGCCAAGGACACTGGCGCCCAAAGGAAAGCAATACAAGAGAGAGAGAGAGAGGGAGAATCTATTTATATATCCAAAAATATATGCACAAAGGCATTTACCATATTCTTTAAATTGGTTTCAAACGAGCATACCATATACATAGGTAATTTAATTTAAACACACCTCAAAACAAAGAAAAAAGGGGAAAAATCATATATACAGTTACAATTATACCTAACACTTGAGATTATTTAAAAACTTTGATATAAATTTACAAAATCTATTGAATTCAATGTATGAGTCCCTGCTGGATATCAGTTCTCTTGGATCGGTACAGAGAATACCGTTACTGAGTCTGTAGTCTTGAAATGCTGGGCACTTAAGTAAAAGGTGAGTAGAATCTTGAATACGGCATCCACAAAAACAGCCCGGATCCTCCGATGCGCGGATTCTTTCCAGAAAACTCCCGAAATTACCATGGTTGGTTACAAATTGTGTGTTGTGGAAATTAGGGCGAAAATAATTTGGAATACCCCGGTTGAAAAAACTTGTAAATGTCTCGTATGTATTATTCAGTAAGAGCAACATTCTTTCGTCTATATAGGATTTAATTATAAAGGGAATATCGATGTTGTATTTTTGCTTGTCCTCGAACGATAAGTTATTCAAGCCAAATTTCATATTTTTTGCTTCAATGTAATCTGCAATCAATGGAGTTTTAGCCAAACTGTGAACACAGTTGTACGAAGTTGTCTTGTAAGCTTGAATGCTCCATATTAGTATCTGATATTGCATTGAGTTTAATTTTTGTATCGATTTTTTATTTAAAAATTTGAACCATATTTCTGATCCATATGTTAAAGTTTATCTGAATAAAGATTTATACAATGTAATTATTTTATGGGAGCTCAGACCCCATGATTTGCTGCAAAGAGAGAATAGAAAATTTTTTATTCTTTGAGTTCTGCTCACTATTTCCTCTATATGAAAAGCAAAATTCAATTTATTTTTTCTTCTATGATTTGCAATTGTTATTCCTAAAATTTTTATTTTTTTGTACTGGTGAAATTAATCCACTTTTAAATTTAACTGGGATCTTCTCTTTATTATGCAAATATAAAATGTTTGTTTTTTCGGAACTGATTTTTAACTTGTTCTTAATACACCATAATTCGATAGTATTTAATGCTTCCTCTATATCTATTTTTAGTGATGTTAGATCTTTATTACAGCATATGATCGAAATATCATCCGCATAACAAATCAACTCACAATTGGGCACCTGAAAATTCAACAGCAAATCGTTCAACAAAATTGTCCATAGAAGTGGAGAAAGCGGACCGCCCTGAGGACACCCCTTGGTAATTGTCTTTGAAGTTGTTAAATTGTCGTAACTGAAAGAAATGGTCCTGGAATTTAAATATGATCGTAGAATTTTGATAAATTTTTCCGGTAAATATATTATCCGAGTCTATTCTTTTGATGATCGCTGGCCACCAGGCATTATCAAAAGCCCCCGAGATATCTATTGTAATAGTAATATCTATTATGAAGGTAGTCTTTCCAACTTTCTTCAGGATACATCCGAAGGCGAGAAACATTATTCCGTGCCTCAATACTTTTCTTTTTAATGTCTCCTTCATATCTTTTGGTTAAGGATGCCCATATTTGTTTTGATGTTTTGCATGTGAGAATTAATGAAACCTGAGAATCTGTCATGGCACAAGTTATAATACCTTTTGCTTGTGAGTCTTTTATTTTCCATTTTTGTCTTTCTGATTCTTCTCCTGGAGGATCTTCAATAAAAAAATTGATCAAATCTTTACTTTCTAAAATCGATTCAACCCTATATTTCCAACTTGGAAAATTATCACCATCAAATTTTGCAATTGGTATTTTGTTCATTTTATTTTCCAACAATGTTTAGTTTATGTTGAATATTAAAAGGAAAAAAACAATATTTTGTTGAAGATTTTCTCTAGACAACAAAATTTATTTTGCTTTACGCATAAATACCGATTAGGCTTAAGTCTTTTGCTATTATTTCCTTTTATTACAATATTCAAAAAACCACGGACTGCTACCAATTGTGTTAATTTGGGTTGAGTTAAAAAGATTACCTTTTTTATATCATTATTTTATTTAAGATCCAATTTAAAAACAGGAAAGAACAAAAAAATATTATAAACTTCTTGTTTACATTTTACAAGTTAGAAGAACACCAAACACAGAGTTGTCAAATCATTTTTGGTCATTTATATATACAGGGTGCTTCAAAAAAATGTATACACACTTTGAACTTCCATAGAAAATTTATTTACCGTTCTACAAAGTTAAATTTCAGGAAAATAGAAAACTGAAAGTCCAATATAAATGAAACATAAATAACAAATGTTAATACTGTTCAATTTGGTGACCTGCAGCATCAATACAATTCTGAGTACGAGTCACCACAGATTCTGTACATCGTATCAAAACGTCCAATGAGATTTCTCTACACACTGCTTGAATCTCATTCCAAAGAATGTCTAGGTTACGTGGTTTACATTTGTACACCCCATCTTTTACTGTGCCCCACAAGAAGAAATCCAGTGGTGTAAGGTCTGGAGAGCGTGCTGGAAACTCGATTGGCCCCCTGCGTCCTATCCACTGGCCCGACAAATTTTTATCCAGCACGCTCTCCAGACCTTACACCACTGGATTTCTTCTTGTGGGGCACAGTAAAAGATGGGGTGTACAAACGTAAACCACGTAACCTAGACATTCTTTGGAATGAGATTCAAACAGTGTGTAGAGAAATCTCATTGGACGTTTTGATACCATGTACAGAATCTGTGGTGACTCGTACTCAGAATTGTATTGATGCTGCAGGTCACCAATTTGAACAGTATTAACATTTGTTATTTATGTTTCATTTATATTGGACTTTCAGTTTTCTATTTTCCTGAAATTTAACTTTGTAGAACGGTAAATAAATTTTCTATGGAAGTTCAAAGTGTGTATACATTTTTTTGAAGCACCCTGTATATTCACAAGACTAGAACATGGCTGATTCCACACTCGCCTTTTCAGTGATACGCTAACCTTGACGTATGCACGGAAGATTCTGTGGACATTGGACATGCATCGGACCTGGAAGCTGTTGGGTTCTGTGCTGTCTGGAGTATATGAGCTCCATCTATTCTTCCTTCCTGAGGTGAGAATCTGTTGTTATTGTTTCTTATCCCCTTGTGTAAAAATTACACAAATTACATGAGTTCATGCTCCTCGAGCTCTGTAATGATGAGAATCTATATAAGACTGGTCGTCTTAATAAAGCTATATGTGTGTGTGTGAATATAATAATTGTGTTAAAATAATTATTATAACCATGTTCCAGTTATAAAAGAGGCTCTGTTATAAATATGTGTGTGTGAATATAATAATTGTGTTAAAATAATTATTATAACCACGTTCCAGTGATAAAAGAGGCTCTGTTATAAATATGTGTGTGTGAATATAATAATTGTGTTAAAATAATTATTATAACCATGTTCCAGTTATAAAAGAGGCTCTGTTATAAATATGTGTGTGTGGATATAATAATTGTGTTAAAATAATTATTATAACCATGTTCCAGTTATAAAAGAGGCTCTGTTATAAATATGTGTGTGTGGATATAATAATTGTGTTAAAATAATTATTATAACCATGTTCCAGTGATAAAAGAGGCTCTGTTATAAATATGTGTGTGTGAATATAATAATTGTGTTAAAATAATTATTATAACCATGTTCCAGTGATAAAAGAGGCTCTGTTATAAATATGTGTGTGTGGATATAATAATTGTGTTAAAATAATTATTATAACCATGTTCCAGTGATAAAAGAGGCTCTGTTATAAATATGTGTGTGTGGATATAATAATTGTGTTAAAATAATTATTATAACCATGTTCCAGTGATAAAAGAGGCTCTGTTATAAATATGTGTGTGTGGATATAATAATTGTGTTAAAATAATTATTATAACCATGTTCCAGTGATAAAAGAGGCTCTGTTATAAATATGTGTGTGTGGATATAATAATTGTGTTAAAATAATTATTATAACCATGTTCCAGTGATAAAAGAGGCTCTGTTATAAATATGTGTGTGTGGATATAATAATTGTGTTAAAATAATTATTATAACCATGTTCCAGTGATAAAAGAGGCTCTGTTATAAATATGTGTGTGTGGATATAATAATTGTGTTAAAATAATTATTATAACCATGTTCCAGTGATAAAAGAGGCTCTGTTATAAATATGTGTGTGTGGATATAATAATTGTGTTAAAATAATTATTATAACCATGTTCCAGTGATAAAAGAGGCTCTGTTATAAATATGTGTGTGTGGATATAATAATTGTGTTAAAATAATTATTATAACCATGTTCCAGTGATAAAAGAGGCTCTGTTATAAATATGTGTGTGTGGATATAATAATTGTGTTAAAATAATTATTATAACCATGTTCCAGTGATAAAAGAGGCTCTGTTATAAATATGTGTGTGTGGATATAATAATTGTGTTAAAATAATTATTATAACCATGTTCCAGTGATAAAAGAGGCTCTGTTATAAATATGTGTGTGTGGATATAATAATTGTGTTAAAATAATTATTATAACCACGTTCCAGTGATAAAAGAGGCTCTGTTATAAATATGTGTGTGTGGATATAATAATTGTGTTAAAATAATTATTATAACCACGTTCCAGTGATAAAAGAGGCTCTGTTATAAATATGTGTGTGTGGATATAATAATTGTGTTAAAATAATTATTATAACCATGTTCCAGTGATAAAAGAGGCTCTGTTATAAATATGTGTGTGTGGATATAATAATTGTGTTAAAATAATTATTATAACCATGTTCCAGTGATAAAAGAGGCTCTGTTATAAATATGTGTGTGTGGATATAATAATTGTGTTAAAATAATTATTATAACCATGTTCCAGTGATAAAAGAGGCTCTGTTATAAATATGTGTGTGTGGATATAATAATTGTGTTAAAATAATTATTATAACCATGTTCCAGTGATAAAAGAGGCTCTGTTATAAATATGTGTGTGTGGATATAATAATTGTGTTAAAATAATTATTATAACCATGTTCCAGTGATAAAAGAGGCTCTGTTATAAATATGTGTGTGTGAATATAATAATTGTGTTAAAATAATTATTATAACCATGTTCCAGTGATAAAAGAGGCTCTGTTATAAATATGTGTGTGTGGATATAATAATTGTGTTAAAATAATTATTATAACCATGTTCCAGTGATAAAAGAGGCTCTGTTATAAATATGTGTGTGTGGATATAATAATTGTGTTAAAATAATTATTATAACCATGTTCCAGTGATAAAAGAGGCTCTGTTATAAATATGTGTGTGTGGATATAATAATTGTGTTAAAATAATTATTATAACCACGTTCCAGTGATAAAAGAGGCTCTGTTATAAATATGTGTGTGTGGATATAATAATTGTGTTAAAATAATTATTATAACCATGTTCCAGTTATAAAAGAGGCTCTGTTATAAATATGTGTGTGTGGATATAATAATTGTGTTAAAATAATTATTATAACCATGTTCCAGTGATAAAAGAGGCTCTGTTATAAATATGTGTGTGTGAATATAATAATTGTGTTAAAATAATTATTATAACCACGTTCCAGTGATAAAAGAGGCTCTGTTATAAATATGTGTGTGTGGATATAATAATTGTGTTAAAATAATTATTATAACCATGTTCCAGTGATAAAAGAGGCTCTGTTATAAATATGTGTGTGTGGATATAATAATTGTGTTAAAATAATTATTATAACCATGTTCCAGTGATAAAAGAGGCTCTGTTATAAATATGTGTGTGTGGATATAATAATTGTGTTAAAATAATTATTATAACCACGTTCCAGTGATAAAAGAGGCTCTGTTATAAATATGTGTGTGTGGATATAATAATTGTGTTAAAATAATTATTATAACCATGTTCCAGTGATAAAAGAGGCTCTGTTATAAATATGTGTGTGTGAATATAATAATTGTGTTAAAATAATTATTATAACCACGTTCCAGTGATAAAAGAGGCTCTGTTATAAATATGTGTGTGTGGATATAATAATTGTGTTAAAATAATTATTATAACCATGTTCCAGTGATAAAAGAGGCTCTGTTATAAATATGTGTGTGTGGATATAATAATTGTGTTAAAATAATTATTATAACCATGTTCCAGTGATAAAAGAGGCTCTGTTATAAATATGTGTGTGTGGATATAATAATTGTGTTAAAATAATTATTATAACCACGTTCCAGTGATAAAAGAGGCTCTGTTATAAATATGTGTGTGTGGATATAATAATTGTGTTAAAATAATTATTATAACCATGTTCCAGTTATAAAAGAGGCTCTGTTATAAATATGTGTGTGTGAATATAATAATTGTGTTAAAATAATTATTATAACCATGTTCCAGTGATAAAAGAGGCTCTGTTATAAATATGTGTGTGTGGATATAATAATTGTGTTAAAATAATTATTATAACCACGTTCCAGTGATAAAAGAGGCTCTGTTATAAATATGTGTGTGTGGATATAATAATTGTGTTAAAATAATTATTATAACCACGTTCCAGTGATAAAAGAGGCTCTGTTATAAATATGTGTGTGTGGATATAATAATTGTGTTAAAATAATTATTATAACCATGTTCCAGTGATAAAAGAGGCTCTGTTATAAATATGTGTGTGTGGATATAATAATTGTGTTAAAATAATTATTATAACCACGTTCCAGTGATAAAAGAGGCTCTGTTATAAATATGTGTGTGTGGATATAATAATTGTGTTAAAATAATTATTATAACCATGTTCCAGTGATAAAAGAGGCTCTGTTATAAATATGTGTGTGTGGATATAATAATTGTGTTAAAATAATTATTATAACCATGTTCCAGTGATAAAAGAGGCTCTGTTATAAATATGTGTGTGTGGATATAATAATTGTGTTAAAATAATTATTATAACCATGTTCCAGTGATAAAAGAGGCTCTGTTATAAATATGTGTGTGTGGATATAATAATTGTGTTAAAATAATTATTATAACCATGTTCCAGTGATAAAAGAGGCTCTGTTATAAATATGTGTGTGTGGATATAATAATTGTGTTAAAATAATTATTATAACCACGTTCCAGTGATAAAAGAGGCTCTGTTATAAATAGATTCCATTCTATATATTTTTTTTTCAAATGAAGCAAATGTCGAAAGAGGAAAGACTTATCAAATGTGTGGATGTCAGTTTCATTTTGTTTGACGGCTGCTGGGAGGTGGAAGTTATTGTGGAGATAAGGGTGAGATATTGATATAGAGTTATTTGACAGTAATCTCCATGAGAGGCCTGCTAGAGGCCAACTCTTTACAAAAGACAATTTTCATCACCAAAATTATCATTTTCTCCAATTAGCAACACTTCAGTACTTTTGTCTGAAGATGGTTTTGTCTGAAGATGGTAACAACACTGTTACTGAAATGTCACACACTATTTATTTATTTATTTGGATTTGGTCTTATTACCTTGTGTTTATAATCTATAATCCAAATTGTGTCTTATCAAATGGAAATATAGAGTAACTACAAACAGTGATGTTTGGAGAATATGTAGAGTCCACCTTCTAAATGAAGAAATTGAGAGGAGAGACCAAGTACTCTTAGAATCATCTATTGGCCATACTGGAACACCTGGAAGAGGTAAACCCAGGAAGGATTGCTTTGATCATTCAATATAGTCTGTGGAATTAGAGGTGAAAAGAAATGCAAACAAAATGGTGAAATGCCATCAGTAATGGTACTACCTGATGATTCAAGTACTTTCAGAAAAGTGAGAACTCTGCCTTTGCCAGTCCCAAGCCCGGATGAAAAAGGAGGAGGGGAGCAGTAACAAGCTCACTAAAAAACCTGGGCTCAGCTGGCCGTGCTGAAAATATCCTGTAAGGGCTCCTAATTCAGGGATACAGGATGAGTCTGTACTCCATGTTAGGAGCGGCTGTACATGGTATTTGTTCCTCATGTCAGAGGCGGCCATTTCTTTTGGAGCTAAGTCGGCCTGCCACTGAGTAGTGCTCCTAGTCTTAATGACAAAGGCAGACACATTCTACTTCACCCAGTCATGATGGCCGTCAAATCTACAATATAAATTATACCTATTATTTGAGCAATTTTTCTAAAAAGTGCTAGGCTGTTGTCCTTCTTTTCAAAGGTTAGGGCAGTCCAAATAGGGATAATTATCGTGGCCTGTACCATGTGTGAAATTAAGAGATTTCTGGTTCCTAAAGAGTAGAAAAACTCACTGAACAGTCTCTTTGTCTGTTCTGATACAAGATTGAGGATGCTCTTGGAGGATTCATCCATCTTCACCACCCACTTGCTGAAGTGTTCCAGGTCCTTCTCACTGCACACACAGGATCATGGTGATCATGGTCAGATCATGTGCACATGGTGTCTGTTCCTCATGTCAGAGGCGGCCATTTCTTTTGGAGCTAAGTCAGCCTGCCACTGAGTAGTGCTCCCAGTCTTAATGACCTTGATACCTTAATATGATTAAGTGGAGATAAGAAAGAAGAAGATCTGTTGTCACAGCCACACTGACTAGGGGACAACAGTATCAAATCCATATGGGCTTCACACTTTTATTGAATTATCTGGAGAAAGGTTTTTGTCTGGTAACAATATTTTTTTTTTGCTTATCCCTAGTACACGTGGTACAGGCCATGATATTCATGGTGGGTAGTTAGCGAATGCTTTTTACTGTAAGCGCACCACATGTCTACACAAATAGGAAAATTGATTTACCAGACATTTACACACCATTTAGATCTTCTTCATTTTTTAAATTTCATTTTGTTAATTTTTTTTAAATTGACTTATATTATACTACTTTAAAGGGAGAGGTGCCGTTTTAATTACATGACATTGTTTTTATTTATTTTTTTTTGCTTTAATGAATTTTTAAATATTGTAATACCCGCGATTTCTTAAATTCTATTGTCACAGATTAGTAATAACCTGTAAATTATACACACCATTTGTTTAATTTTTTACATTTATCGCTTCAAAACACAAAAGTATTGATACATTATACATATAACATATTACATGCAATACATTAAACATTTTCAGTTTCCATTTTTAAAAATTTATTTTCCTCATTTATTTATCCTAAATTATTTTAACTTCCATTTTAATGCATTTTTATAAAAACTTTTACTTATAGATGAATCGATCTCGAAAAAATTTTGAAATGAATTTTTAAATACACACATTTTATTGTTAAACTTTGAAAAAAAAAAAAGATTCTTAGTTTTTGTTTAAATCATTTTAAATAATTTCAAATGTTTTAATAGATACATATATTTTTACATTTATCTCTTAATGAATTATATTTTATGTACTTTTTACAAATATTTTAAAATATAAGATAGGCCTCATTATTTTTCCTTTAATATTTTAAAGATATTTAATTTATTCTGATTGTAATTTTTGATTATTTTTTCATGCACAAAAATTCCCCCACCTAC
This sequence comes from Cordylochernes scorpioides, assembly GCA_030710605.1. Taxonomy (NCBI): domain Eukaryota; kingdom Metazoa; phylum Arthropoda; class Arachnida; order Pseudoscorpiones; family Chernetidae; genus Cordylochernes; species Cordylochernes scorpioides. The sequence goes on from CP092867.1 coordinate 23,480,978, forward strand.
TTTATATTTTAAATGATTTCAACTGTGATATTGTAACACTATGTGGCGCTGAGTTTGTGTATACAAAAATGTAATGCCTCGATAAAGGTTGGCGTTCAGCCAGCCGAAATATTGGCAAAATAAATATTTTATTAAATCCAATATATGCCTTTTTATTATTTAATGTCTACACATGTGGAAAGCAGTTTGACTTTGCACTTACAAATGTGCCAGAGCCCCATTTGGTTACTTGCACTTGCTGGTGGGGTTGGACTTTTGCAAGAATCGGGGGCCATTGGAGCATTTAAAAAAAAAAATTTTTAAACAGAAAAAAGTGTCCAATGCGGGAATCGAACCCGGGTTGTAGTGGTCGAAAACCAAACGGTTTAACCAGCCTTCCACCGACCCCCCTTGGCAACGATATTATACAGGGTCCATTATGAAAGTAATGAGCATTTACTGGCAAAATACATTTATTGATCGTAATTTGTGCGAATGTTCAATTTTCTTCGAAATACATTCCTCCTGCATCAATACACTTGCGGAGACGCGTTTGCCACGCCTGAAAGGCACCCTGAAACTCCTTGACAGGAATGCTTCTCAAGAACGTTGTAACATGGTGTTGGATCTTTTCCACGGTTTCCCAATGTTTTCCTTTCATCTCTCTCTTGAGTCGCGGAAACAAAAATAAGTCACATGGAGCTAAGTCGAGACTGTAAGGGGGGTGAGGGATCACCGGGGTGTTGCTCCGGGCCAGGAAGTTGGTAATGATGAAGGCTGTGTGACTGGTGGCATTGTCATGGTGGAGCTTGACCGTGTCTTTAATGTCAGTCCTCACGCGTGCGATCCGGCGTTTCAATCTCCTGAGCACCTCCAGGTAAAAGGCTGAGTTTACAGTTTGTCCCTGCGGTACAAACTCACAATGGACTATTCCTCGGATGTCAAAGAAGACAATGATCATCGTTTTAATGCGCGACTTGCTCATTCACGCTTTCTTGGGGCGTGGGGATGATTTTGTGTGCCATGCACAGTTCTGCCTTTTCGACTCTGGGTCGTATTCAAACATCCAGGATTCGTCTCTGGTTACTACAGAGTTCAGAAAGCCTGGTTCATTTTGAATCAAATCCAACAATTCTTGACAGCGCAAAACTCTAAGTTCTTTCTGGTCTTGCGTCAACACTTTCGGCACAAGCTTCGCACAGACCTTACGCATTTGCAGATCCTCGGTCACTATCCTATTTACCACAAATGTGGACATGTGTAATGTGTCAGAAATTTGCTGGATGCTTAATCGACGGTCGGTACGCAAAACTTCGAGCACACGATCCATGTTCTCGTCAGTTCTGGCCGTTGTTGGGCGTCCTGAACGGGGTTCGTCGGCGACCTCCTCCCGGCCCTCCTTGAACACCTTGTGCCACTTCCCAGACTGTGATCTTGAAATGCAATCGTCCTTGAAGGCTTTTTGCAGCATCTGGAATGTTTCGGTTGCATTTTTTCCAAGCCTCACGCAAAACTTTATGGCGTATTGTTGTTCAAGCAAACGCTCCATCGCGCTATGTTACAAAAGTTGAAAACACACTTTAAGCGAAGGCATGTATCTCCCCTCACACTGCTCGAACTCAACTGATGACCGGATGGATTGAAAGGGCATATCCCTCCACCACATTTCCCAAGGTTTTACCGTGCTGCTATCTATCGTCGCGTCACAATAACATAATGCTCATTACTTTTATAATGGACCCTGTATATAGAAATGTTGAAAAAAAAATATATATATACAGTAGAAATTCCATGAAAGGACACACGCGCTAGAGGACACTTCTCTATAAAGGACAGTTTTTATTTGCAAAATTACCATGTTTACTATTTATCTACTCTCTGTTAAGAGGATAACTCTCTTTAAAGGACACTTTGGCTCTGCTACATGAAGGGTGGGATATCTCAGAAATGGTATTTCAGCCAACTATAGACATAAGCGCAAAAACATTTGTGTCTTAATGATTTCATTTGCTGTATATAGATGGCACGTTAATCACAAACGGAAAAATATGTCCAGGGGTAGCCTAGTGGACATGGCATCTACCCGGTAAGCAGAACACTGTGGGTTCGATTCCCATCCCTGGACACTTTATTTTTACTTTTATCAATACTCTTCACAATTCACCCTTTCATACTTCATCCCTAAGGATAGAAATATTCGTTATTTCTCCTTAAAATAAATTACGATTTTTCGTTCAAAAGAAACATTTGCGGTAAAATTGTCAAACATTGTTCTACAATCATAAGCCGCATCATATTGTATTATAAAATAAGATTATGTCTGAACTCCGCCTTTGCCTGTCCCAAGCCCGGATGAAAAAGGAGGAGGGGGAGCAGTAACAAGCTCACTAAAAAACCTGTCTCAGCTGGCCCGGCTGATAGTACCCTGTAAGGGCTCCTAAGCCAGGGATACAGGATGAGCAGCGTTTGTACTCCATGTTAGGAGCGGCTGCACATGGCATCTGTTCCTCATGTCAGAGGCGGCCATTTCTTTTGGAGCTAAGTCGGTCTGCCACTGAGTAGTTCTCCCAGTCTTTATGACAAAGGCAGACACATTCTACTTCACCCACTCTTCCCCGGCAGACACCATCAAAAGTCTCAAGCTTTACAAGCTTGATACCCTGATATGATTGAGTAGAGATAAGAAAGAAGTAGAGATTATGTCTGTATAGATCCAAATATGGTTAAATAGGTAGGTATAGGTCAAGTTTTAAACCCTATACACAGAATCTAACTACACCAAGACAACAAATAAGTTGGCTACTTACACCCGGGTGTCATCAATGGGAGTTGGGGGAGCTTCAATGGCGTGGAAAAAGGCGGCTCCAACCAACTTATCTTTCTCATGTTTCCTCTTGCCATCCTTCCAGTTCTGGCAGGGGGGAAGTCAAGAGTCAAATATAGAGTTTGTAAGGAATGGGGAGAGGACGTACCTTGAGATCAGTGCAGGTGACAAAGTGTTTCCAGACCTCTGCTCGAGATAACACAGGATGTTTGCACACTCTATCCACCCACATCTGGAGCTGGATCAACCGGTGCTGGACAAATTCATCCTGGTAGCGACCTGTTGGCACATCCATTTCTTGGTTAGTCTCCATGTCCTCTGATTATGTAGATATGATGGCACACAGAGTTAACTGTTAGACGAAAAACATGGTGAAGGAAGACGAGTTTCTTTTATTGATGAATAGGTGCAAGCTTTCGGGTACAAACCCTTCAACAGGCGAGCGCAACTTATAAGAACTATGATAATTCTTAGATCATAGTTCTTATAAGTTGCGCTCGCCTGTTGAAGGGTTTGTACCCGAAAGCTTGCACCTATTCATCAATAAAAGAAGCTCGTCTTCCTTCACCATGTTTTTCGTCTAATTTCAATCCAGGAAGAATTCTTTATCTATACAGTTAACTGTGTAAGAGTAAGATTTGAGTAAACTTGAGTAAGATTTGAGTAAACTTGAGTAAGATTTTAGTAAACTTGAGTAAGATTTTAGTAAACTTGAGTAAGATTTTAGTAAACTTGAGTAAGATTTGAGTGAACTTGAGTAAGATTTTAGTAAACTTGAGTAAACTTGAGTGAACTGAGTAAAATTTGACCCTTAAAACAGAAGGCCATTTTTTTTTATTTGAATAAAATTCCAGGGAGAAGATGGATCTGAATGTTGAAACAAGTATTAAGCCACAGTTAATACACATTAATAAGGATATTCCCAAGGGAAGGTGAAAACTTATGAGGATGTTACCACTCTTAGGAGATTAAAAGTAGAATAATATTTATCCCCAAAGCTAGCTCAACTAATAAACAATCACTAGATGTTTTAAGGTAAATAGCTTTTATTAATTTATAAATCCTTTGTCAAAATTGTTGTGATCACAAGGTTATCTAATATATTTTATTTAATGATCACAACAACAGCATGTGGTTGATAATTGTGGAACATGCCTCAGGTTAAACCATTTTGCAGGAAGTGAAGGGCTGATACTATATAGGGGAGGCCCATAGAACCTCTTCTTTCTTATCTCCACTCAATCATATTAAGGTATCAATGGTGTCTGCCGGGGGAGAGTAGAGCTCACCAATGGATGAGTCAATACAGTCAATAATGTGTTTTGGGGTTGCAGGTTGAGAATTGCACTTAGTACATAGTGGGAAAACCTTGCAACCATTCTGGAAAGTCATTGTCCGTACATGGCCAGACTTAAGTCTGGAAATCAAAGACTGTTGTTCTCTTGGGAGGACAGAACCAGTGCTTATCCCTCCTGCTCTGTACCAGTCATGTGCAGCATTAGATTTCCATTCCTGCAGGCATTGGGTTTTGATGGTATGAAGGAGGTCTCTTTCGTCTAGTTGGGTAGTAGATTCTCTGGCTTCAGGTAGGCCAAGAGCCCATAGAACCTAATACAGGAGATTATGATGGATGTTATCTTTTATAATCGAGCTGCTGATATCAGTACTATCCTTATTGACATGATAGTCCTAAAATGAGAATGAAATGCTGAAATGGAGAGGAGGGCAAGTTTAGCTTTGATGCTTTCTGAATCAGGACACAACTCAACCCTGACACATAGATCTGTCAGCGTAAGAGAGAGAGGTGTTTTTTTTTTTTGCTTATCCCTAGTACACGTGGTACAGGCCATGATAATCATGGTGGGTAGTTAGCGACTGCTTTTTACTGTAAGCGCACCACATGTCTACACATGTGAAAAGCAGTTCGACTTTGCACTTACAAATGCCAGAGCCCCGTTTGGTTACTTGCACTCGCTGGTGGGGTTGGACTTTTGCAAGAATCGGGGGCCATTGGAGCATTTTTTTTTTAAACAGAAAAAAGTGTCCAATGCGGGAATCGAACCCGGGTCCTAGTGGTCGAAAACCAAACGGTTTAACCAGCCTTCCACCGACCCCCTGAGAGAGGTGTGATAAGGCACAATTTGGATTTGGTCTTATTACCTAGAGAGAAAGAGTATTTTACCATTTTGCATATCACACTTGCAAACAGAGGCTATGTTAAATATTCTCTGTAATTGTGTTCCAATTATCAGTAGAGCTACTAGAACTTATGAAAGGTAGTTGTGACAAACCTGCGATTTGTTTCTCCGGGAGTGGAGGCAGCGGGACAAGAACAAACTTCTCCTGCAGCCTCTCGTGGAGCCACGCAAAGTTCTTGTACCTGCGGAATACCGGATTGGTGCCCAACTGCACAACACACACAGGAGTCTAGAAAATCTACTCCATTTATTAGAGAGGGATTTGGATGAAATGGTAGGATAGACTTAAAACACCTTTGTAATTTTGGGGTTTTGTCACCAAATGTGGTCTACATAGCTTCATTCCAAATTATGGTCTATATTTTCCTTTAGGGCTTCATTCCAGGTGATGGTCTATTTGTTCCTAAAGGGCTTCATCCCAGGTCTATTTGTTTCTATATGGCTTAATTCCAGGTCTATTTGTTTCTATATGGCTTCATCCCAGGTGATGGTCTATTTGTTTCTATAGGGCTTCATCCCAGGTCTATTTGTTTCTATATGGCTTAATTCCAGGTCTATTTGTTTCTATATGACTTCACTCCAGGTGATGGTCTATTTGTTTCTATATGGCTTCACTCCAGGTGATGGTCTATTTGTTTCTATATAGCTTCACTCCAGGTGATGGTCTATTTGTTCCTATATGGCTTCACTCCGGGTGATGGTCTTTTTGTTTCACAAACCCAAGTAATCATGGCCAATACTATGGAATAAGTACCATTGCCATACAAGTCCTAACTGTTGGTGTGGATTATATCTTGAAAATGTTGAAACCATCTTTCACTTCAGACAATTTGAACATGGGAAAACATGGCTAAACTTAGTGGAAGTGGTCTCATAGACTCTGTCAAGTAATTAGGAAGAGTCTTTCAACTTAAACAGTCTAATGTGGGACCAACTCTATAAGAAACCGAGTTCAGCCTATTTTTAGATGTGTTGTGGTGGGTGTGTGGTCTCTCATGGGAGGCTACTACTACAGTAGAACCTATCTCTAAAGGATACCTTGATGCCAGGCCAAAGTGTCCTTTTAGAGAGAGGTGTCCACTTAGACCGGAGAACAGCTAAGTGGTAAAAATTGTAATATTAGCTATAAAAACTGTCCTTTGTAGAGAGGTGTTTTCTAGCAAGATTGTTCTCTCATGGAGGTTCAACTGTATATTATTAAAAGTATAGTCATAAATTTATACCTAACTGGCCTTGTCTTTATTGTTTGCGGAAGAGCATTGATCGATGCAAATATTTGAATGTAATTCTACTGTCCTATAAGCTTATGTCCATAGTTTTCTCGAAAACCATTTCTGAATTCCATCCTTCAGTGCTGCGTATATAAGCAGAATCGTCCAAATACAGTGTTAGAGCTCTGAGAAGCGGTCTGGTGGATTAAATTGGCGAAACCGCTGGGAGGGTTCACCACTGATGAGCCAAGCCCTCCCAATATATTTTTTCATCGCAGTAAGGGCAGTAGAAGTTTGTATTATGTGTAAAAGAAACATTCGTGCTTTTAAATCCTTTCATTTTATGTGTAAAAGTAAAGTAATAAAGAAAATCATATGTGTCATAAATAGCTCAAATTTCCAATACTAGTCGGGGCACTAATGTACCATTTTTGTCTCTATGAAAGTGTTTATTTACTGCAGAGTAAGCCCCACACTTCTTTCTTACTCACAGAGCCGTCAGTCAATACTCAAGAAGTACACTCATGGACAAAACTTAAAGAAGTGGAAAGTCTTTGATGTCTCCGCTAATTTATTTTTTTGAAGGAGACAGAGGCAATTTTGTTCATACTTGGTTATCTTGTGTGTATTCTATAAAGGTCACTGTAATATCTTTCAGAGTTAATGTGTGTGAATCACGATATACACCTATCCCCCGATTTACACGGTAGATACGTTCCTGAGAAAAACGTGTAAATCGGGGGATAGGTGTACACAGAAATAAAATGCATTGACAGGTTAAAATATGTAGTCAGCACATAAGCTCGGGATTCCTCGTGAGATGTGTACACAGCGCATGTGTTCAATCACAGTAGCATTTAATATAGTGCGATAAAAACAAAAAAAAAACTTATTTGGAAAACCGTGTAAAAGCGAAAACGTGTAAAGCAAGTACCGCATAAATCGGGGGATAGGTGTACATGCTAAAAGGTAAAACTTGCTTCAAGTTGTGTCCATGAGTGTATTTAAGTGAACCAAGTGTATCACTGTGTGGGAGGACTGGTCAGAATCTAAACAACTGTTGGCTGATATTGGCCGCTATCTCTCTCTCCTCTGATAGAGATGGTGGGTGGATGGATGGTAGTTCTGCCGTGGTGGAGAGATTAGCTGTCTCTACTGACCAACTCAGTCAGTCCCCTCTACATGTTGTGTGATTGTAGACCTTTTGTAGATCTTGTTATACCCTAGTGTTGTTTTTAAAAGAGAATGTGCTATACAATGGGTTTGTCATGTGAGACTGACATATCAATTTTAGATGCACTAAACAGGACCTTTGGGAGAGGCTGCTGCTTATCATAAAACAGCTCGAGGAGCATGAACTCATGGAATTCGTGTGTGCACCACATATCTACACATGTGGAAAGTATTTTGGTGGATTTATGTGTCCGATGTGTTTTCATCACTTACAGAGGAGGTGATCTGGTAACTGATGTAGCTCTTGAATCCCTTCAGTTTGGAGGCTTTCTTGGGGGAGGTGACGGTGCAAGTGCAGGGGTAGGGTTGGGGCTCCCAGATGAAGGTTTCTCCGTCATCCTGCACCCATGCTGCTGTTAGTATGCGACAGTGCACACAGCAGTTCTCTACTCACCAGTATTCTAATCTCAGAGGGCACAGCATCCACCTTGTTCTGTCCTTGACCCAGAATGAAGGATTCCGCCCCAGTCTTCACAAAGGTGGAGAACCTGAAACACCCAAACACTCTTTGTAAAAGTCCCTAACTATCCGGAAGTTAATTTATGCTATGTAAAAGACAACAGGCATAAATTATATAATAAGAAAAAAGTGAAATGTAGAGTAAAAGTTCGTTAAATTATGTTATTATCATTTATTCTCCTTGATTCAGAAAGAATAGAGCCTCCATGAAAAGACATTCCCGTTAGAGAACACCTCTCTACAAAGGACAGTTTCCATCAAAAATACCATTTTTACTATTTTAGCAACTCTCTGGTAGGAGGATACTTCTCCCTAATGGACACTTTGGCTCTTCAACTAGGTGTTTGAGAGGTAGTTCTACTGTACCAAATTTAATAAAAACTTCTCTAGATGTAATGCTACTCTGCCTATATACAGCAAGGTGTCCAATGAGAGACTATAGCCTAAAAACATGGCTATACTTGGTCTCACCTGGATATGGTGTCTAACAGAGTTGTATATTCCAGGATACCATCAAATATACAGTTAAAATGTAATGCCTATTACAGAACTAGGATTATTGAGATATGTGTATTCTCACAAGAGCATGCTATAAGCCCCTAAGTAACAACACATACACACACACACAGATACACCAGCATTCTATATACAGTTACGAGCGTCATTCTTCATCAGTCATCTCTGTCACCGTTTGCTTTTTTTTTTTGGAATGGCGCCCTCCTATTGGTCGGCTACGATCACGCCACCTTTGCCCCCCCCCCCCCCCCCCCCACTCACTTTTTCGTTTTTGTAACCATTGTGTTGGAGCGGGTCGCTCCTTAAATAAATGCATATATTAGTTAATAACCAAAAATGGAATCCACTCTTTCTTTTTCCCAGTAAGAGATGCCTACGGAAGCCAACAGTACATAGACAGATAAAGCACATAGGCTATAGTTATTAACTAACATATGCATTTATATAAGGCGCCAATTTATAATTGTAACAAATAGTATTTGAATCAAAACATTCAATCGGGTAAAACACGGGCGTTGCCGTTGCATGGAGAAGTTATTGTCTCTCACCTGTTGAAACTCTTCTTCACCAAAGTACGATTGGGCTGGTGTCCTTCCGGACCTTTGTAAGAGTCCTGCTGGGTGGAGGATGTAGTGAGGGAGTTGGTGGACTCCAGGTGTCCCACCTGTGCCACAACAACAAACTTTCCAATTTCAAAGAAATTTTTTTTTTTTTTTAATAATGATGTTAAATCGCTCTCACACACAAAACCAGAAAAAAATAAGGCACAATTTGGATTATAGATTATTTATAGATGGTAACAACGCTGTTGGATTTGGTCTTATTATCTTGTGTTTAAAACCAGAAAAAGAAAAAGCCAATATTGAATAGATACAGTCCATCCTGTCTTAAATGGCAATTGAAGGAACATAGACCTAAAGGTTGAACAAATCAGGTTGTTTTCTCTTCACAGGTTCTTAAATACAAGGTAATAAGACTAAATCCAAATAAATAAATAGTGTGTGATGTTTCAGTAATAATGCTGTTATCGAAACATCACACACTATTTATTTGGATTTGGTCTTATTACCTTGTGTTTATAATCTATAATTCAAATTGTGTTTTATCATTCACAGGTTCTTCTTCAAGTCTTCTCTTAACATGGGTTCAAGTACTTGTGCTAGATAACCATGGGACTAACTAATGTGGTGATAGCTAAATCTAAACAGCGTTGTGCCATAGGCAAGTTTTATTGCCTACTAAACCGATTATGGAAAGAGGCAATTGAAAACAACGATGTTGGATAACTACAAACAAAAAGAAGACAGCAATATTTACAGCACCATTGCTAAATGCTGCATAGTGTTTGAGTTCAATTTGACACAGAAGAAATGATCTTTCTTTTATTAAGTAAGAAAAAAAAAACAACAACAACAAAGCCTTTATTTAGGGCCTCTCGCCCTATACAGGATTCGCCAGTTCACAAGGGATGGGGAGAACACTGTGTAGTCTTTTTCTGGGATATAATCCTATGGAATCCAAATATCGCCACCGCTATATACCTATTCTTTGATATTTCATTATTTAGTGCCGTAAATGAAGGAAAAAGTTGCCCCCGTTTTATCATTTAGTTTTCGTCGTTCCTCAGACAGAGCAGCACAATCAAATAAGTAGTGCAACATCTCCATTGTTATTCCTGATCCACAGAAAGTACATTTCAAGTCTTCACCCCTCATTAAAATCAGATGAAAAAAAAAAAAAAAGGTTTTCAGCCTGTTTTTCCTAAAATAAAATTAAGAAAAAAAAAAGCATCTCCTGATTGCACAGCTAAAAGTTTCTGGTGGCTTGCACCATCTAATGGAAAAAATATCAACTAATCATTGATTTTTAATTATTCCAGAATTGACCAAATGGAATAATCAATGATTTGTTGATATTTATTCTGATATAGATGGTGAAAGCCATCAGAAACTTTAAGTTGCACGATCAGGAAATGCCATTTTTTTTCTTAATTTATTCAGCTGATCCAAGTTACAATTTCATTTATGTACTATTTTCCACAAAATAAAATGAACTGGAGGATCCCACCTAAGCATGGTTGGTACAGTGGAGTGAACCCAGGAGGAGCTCTGAACATCAGAAATAGACAGCATCAAACAACACTAACAAGATTTAAAACAGGCCATCTCAAGCCATTGAAGATAGAAAATAATAACAAAATCTACCCCACTTGTCCAAAATGTAGCTTGGCACCTGCAGCTCCAGAACACATTTTGGCTTGCATTAGATGCACTAAACAGGACTTTTGGAAAAGGCCGCTGCTTATCATAAAACAGTTCGAGGAGCAAGAACTGAAACAAGCAGAATAACTCTGACGAATAAGCAGTCGCGGACCAACAGCAGCATTGTTAGAAGAGGAGTAGACCTCTTTAAAAATCCTGACTTCAACTGACCCAGTTGATAGACCTCAGCAAGGGTCCCACTCCAGGGACACGGAGGAGCTGCGTCTGTACTCATGCTAGAGTCGGCAGCAGAGGCGTCTGCTTCCATGTTAGGAACGGCCTCAAACTACAGGCAAAGTCAGACTTTCACCAAAGTGTGCCTGGATCATGGTGCCATGATCAACGAAAGCTGCACCCCTACATCCCATTCCATGAGATCAGCAAAAATAAACAAGAACTGGAGGATCCCACCTAAGCACAGTTGGTACAGTGGAGTGAACCCAGGAGGAGCTCTGAACCTCAGACAGCATCAAACAACAATAACAATATTTAGAACAGGCCATCTCAAGCCATTGAAGATAGAAAATAACAGAATCTACCCCACTTGCCCAAAGTGTAGCTTGGTACCTGCATCTCCAGAACACATTTTGGCTTGCATTAGATGCACTAAAAAGGACTTTTAGGAAAGGCTGCTGCTTATCATAAAACAGCTCGAGGAGCATGAACTCATGGAATTCGTGTAATCTTTACACAAGGGGATAAGAAACAACAACAACAAAATAAAATCTTTGTCTTATCTGTACTTAGTTATCTTGATAACCAAAAGGTACCAAATTACTGAAATGTTTGTGATGTTTCGGTAACACAGCAATAATCACATTATATATAATCTATCTAATCCAAATCATACCTTATCATTACCTTGATAACCCCTAATAATGAAGTTGACAAAGCTGGTGTTGTGGCTTTGTTCCTAATTGTGTCTGCTAGATTTGTAGAGATGGTTAACAGTTGGCACATAGTATTTGGCATTTATATTGATGGGAGAGATGATTAATATTATTCATACAAGGTAATAAGATCAAATCCAAATAAATGAATAGTGTGTGACGTTTCGGTATCAGTGTTGTTACCATCTTCAGACAAAAGTACTGAATGAGAAATTTTACCACAGCATGGTTTAAATAGTTACTGTTATCAAGTGTGTAAACAAGATAGCAGATAAATTACACACTTGATAACAGTAACTATTTAAAACATGCTGTGGTAAAATTTCTCATTCAGTACTTTTGTCTGAAGATGGTAACAACGCTGTTACAGAAACATCACACACTATTTACTTATTTGGATTTGGTCTTATTACCTTGTGTTTATAATCTATATAATCCAAATTGTGTGCCTTATCATTAATATTATTCATTTATTCCCACTACAAGAAAATAAGACCTTTTCCAAATAAATTAATAGTATGTGATTTTCACATCATACAAAAGAATAAATCATCATTTATTATTTTGTCTGATGATATGGTAACAACACTGTTACCAAAATGTCGTACACTATTAATTTATTTGGATTAGGTCTTATTTTACTTATAGCTATAATCTATAATCCAAATTGTTCCTTATCATAATTTATTCCTAGTAACATTTTACAACTACAGTCAAATTTCTTTTAATTCAACACCCAAAGGGCTCAAAATTTTTGATTGAATTAAAAACATAAGGTAACACACACACACACACACACACAAGACCCCCCAAATCCAAATAAATAACAACAACAACAACAAAAAGCCTTTATTTAGGGTCACTGATCCTATACAGGATTCACCAGAGGTATACATAAGAACAAAGCAGTGAAACAAAGGAAACAACGATATAGACAGAAGAAAAAGAAAAAACAAGAAAAAGGGAAGCAAGAAAAACAACACAAAAAGAGTAGCAGTAAGAAAGTGAGGAGTGAGTGTCACTAGGCCTTCTTCTGAGATATGGACTTGTGGAAACCATAAAACGCTGTAGCAGTATACTTATTCTGGGTCATATTGTCAATTATTGATGGATCCAAATAAATAAATAATGTGATGTAACTATAACAGCGTTGTTACCATGACATCACACAATATATATTTGGATTTGGTGGTTTTATGTTTCTAATCTATAATCCAAATTGTACCTTATCATGGATGAATTAAAGTTGGTGTTGAAATTTAGGCGGTTGAAGTATATAAAGGCTAAAAAAAAAAAAGGTTGAATTATAGAAAGTGTTGGATTGATAAATTGATGTTACTATAACAGCATTGTTACCATGACATCACACATTATTTATTTGGATTTGGTCTTATGTTTCTAATCTATAATCCAAATTGTGCCTTATCATGGTTCAATTAAAGTTGGTGTTGAAATTTAGGTGGTTAAAGTATATAAAGGCTAATTGGAATTTAAAAACAAAAAAACAAAAAAAAAAAAGGTTGAATTAAAGTAAATGTTGGATTGATAAAATGAGAGGTTATTTAG